>KV722424.1:0-111789 GCA_001687445.1 Obba rivulosa | reverse complement strand
ATAGTAGTACCTCTGGCACCAGTCCCTGGGGGACTGGGCCCTCATGTATATAAGCAGGCAGCTGGAGCAGGTGTCCCCCAGCTTCAATCTCATCGCGTTCTACTTGACTTGCTTTGACTACTGCTTAGGTCTTTATAGTCCTATTGCACTGTCCCTAGTTTCCCCTTCAAGTCTTGCTATATAGACTACTAGTGAGTCTTTATTGCTGATAGTAGATAGGCGCTTGCTGCGCATATTTGTGATAGGCTTACAACAAAGCCGTGCTGCGGGAGAGGGAGGAGAGGTAGCAGGACTCCGATATCTCGCAAGACCCGGTAATTTTCAGCAAAGGATGCTCCCTTATCACGTTCATCGAGGAGCTATTTGCTCAGAAATATGCTCAGGAGATTCTCAACAGCATTCCGGATATCTCGAACTCGACGGCGAAGTTCAGAGACGCCTTCAAGAATGCTAGGGTGCGATTCATGCACTTTGAACGGGCCGGAGACGATGGAGCATTTACACCGAAGGGACTGCATGCTGCGTTTCTACGAGGATACGCTCTCCTTGGGCATTTAACTCAGAAGAAGATCGATCTGGCCATACCCATCTGGCTGAGGCCCATGGACCGACTGAGAGGCAAAGACACGCCGGTGGTGATCGAGCCCGGATGCATGACGGCTGTGTTCGTATCTGTCAAGAGACAACTCTCCCCCGGAACTGTTAGCAAATACGAGATCTCAGTCAAGGATCTGCGCGTCTTCGATGGACAAGCGGAGAGCCTGAAGGACAATCCTTATCTGGCCCTAGTCATGGAACTCGGTGTTCAGGGCCGTGCCAGATACTGGGCACTTCCAACTGGGGCTCCACGTCCCGTGGGTGATCAGTTATCGAAAGCACCGGAAAGCTTCGGAGGTGACGTCGATGAAGAAGTGAGCCTGCAGAGGCCTTCTCTTTCCGCGATGAAGATCATAAAACCACCAATGCGACAGACCGCAGAACAAGAAGCGAAGACCTCCATGGATGAGAAGCCGAAAGTCAATCCGCGCTATAACGTCTTCACATATGGGTGCTCAAACACCGTCTACAAGGTTATCGACTTACACGAACGAGGCCTGTACAAGTTTCTCCTGGCCAACGATGATATATTCAGCAATGTCGCTCGCTTCACTCAGAGGAATCGGGAGGTTGCCATGCGTTATCGACCGTTCGTATGGTCGGCTGGTCCATGCTTCGCTTGGTACTCTTCGTTGCGCTTCAGACAGCCGAAGCCCAAGACCTCAGAGGAGGCCATTCCGACACAGAAGCAGAAGCGATACCTTCCTGATGCGCTTTATGCCGGTCGGGCTGATGCTGTGTCAAAACGGGTCAAGATTGATACGGAGATCCCAGCATCTAAGGCTGAAGTGGACGAAGATGACTTCCAGACTTATGAGGGAGCTGAGAATACATTTTGACCAAATTTGTTCCGATTCACATGGAGAAATTGTAGTATATACCTTTCATCATTCTGTACAGTATGCACTGGAGGAAAAATAATTATAACGCCACGATCTCGCCCTAGCGGTCGAGAGGAGGCCCTTCTTCGCACCAGAAAGCTTTCCGACAGTCACGATCAGTGCGTGAAGAAGTGCCAAGCTACTCGGAGAACGTACCCCAACAGCGCAGACGCGAGAAGCTTTTAGCCTCGACAGCGTTGGCCAAGTTCTCGCGCAGGAGGTCATTCTTCTGAAATAGGTCGATAATGTGATAAATATCCATAAGCTCCATCCTGGCATGGTGCTCAGGAACTCGTGTTCGGAAAATCCCCAGCACTACGCGGGTTTCCAGGTAGGAATTGCTCTTCACATCCTCCCGTATTGGGTCCGGAAATCCGTACAAACACATTTCATCAAACACGGTCCACTGACACCAATATCTTGGAATTGACATCAGAGAGAGCTCGGCCTAGCTTCATTGTGGAATCTTTTGAATTTGTCAATAACATATCATTTTCGAGACGAATAATCCACCATGAACATATGAGACATGTCTGCCGCAAGCTACAATCCATCAAATCCCGCAGCGATCGACGTACATGATCTAGGACAACACGGAATCGCAATGTTATGAATCCCTAACGATCGAGGGGAGGGCCTTCATCATACCAGAAAGCTTTCAGACAGCCACAGTCAGTCCACGAAGAGGTGTCAGGCCACGTGCAGGACATACCCAAACAACGCATGCGTGTAAACGTTTCAACCTCAACAGCTTCTGCTAAAGTCTCCCTCAGGATTTCATTCTCCTTCACGAGTGCGATGAGATGGTCTATATCCGCGAATTCTAACTGGACGTGGTATTCAGGAATGCGCGTCCGGAAGATAGCCAGCACTACGCGGGCGGCCAGATAGGGATTACTCTTCACATCCTCTGCTGTCGGGTCGGAAAAGCCAAAGGACCGTAGTTCATCAAGTATGGTGCGGTTCAAGTCACAGTGTTCGTCCCAAGTGAGGTTCTCAGGCAGAGTGAATAGCATATGACATGGCCTGACGATAGGTGGGATATAAAGGGGTTCATCCTCCAACTGCGACAGCTCGTACGAAGTGAGCGGCCCTTCTAATCTACGAAAAACAACGTCAACACTATTATCACACATAAGAGTAGTGAACGCACTGTTGACAAGATTGGGTTTGTTTCTCGGGCGGACAAATAGCAGTATTGCTGATAGATGAATCCCCTGTCATTTGTCGATCGTAGTAGGTGGGTGCACGATTGCTCGAATGCTGAACTTCTTCTCCTCCCACTAAGCAGCACAATATATGAACACCTAATGATCGAAGATCGTGTGGAGTGTTGAAGTCTGTTGAAGTGTTGAAGCGCATCGACCGCGCCAGGACCATCGGGCTTATATAACAATGCATTGCTCTGTAAGCGCGCCGGCACTTTCCGCGGTAGTTGTTGTTGCAGACAACTATTGGCTACGACAAAGGGCTGCGGTCCGATACTTCGACCAATTGCGAGAGTTGAGCTTTGTCTCAGAGAACACTCGTTTCGGAACCATTTTCAGGGCTGCTATTGAAATGTCGGATGATTTTACGCGTGACAATGGGAGTGAGTATGATGAATCCGGCCGTAATTCGAAGCAAGCTCAAAGCAGTTCGCATAGATTTCTGGTGACGACAGCACCACACGTGTCTTGCCCTGGAACCCGGCCGCATATATGCCAGGTGGCTACGTGAGCACTGAACGTACTGAACTCACGTCTGAGGTATCGTCGCCACATTTAATCTTAAAGATTGGTCGAGATGACCATGTTCCGCTCCACTCAGAGTTTCGGGCACAGTGAATCGAATATGCCACGGTCTGACGATTGGTGGGACGTAGTCGTGTTGTAAGTTAAATATCGTGTATGACGTGAAAGGTATGTCTCTTCTGCACAATGTGACGTGAGCAACATGGCTGCACGTAGACATGGAGCACGCACCATCATTGTCGCTGAGAGGCCTCGGGGCAACCCTCCTCGGGAAGATGGACGGCAGTGTCATTAGTTTAGGAATTATTCATTGTTCTCGAGTATGGTCGAGGGAAGTGCAGTTCTATATTGCTTCGCTCGTCCACTGAGCCACATCTGGAGGAATTCCAAACATTACGTGACTGAAGACCAGAGTGTCGAGGTGGTGTTGGTCACTTTGTATGGGCTATATAACGCGTCGATGAGCGGCCCTGCGGCAGCAATAGGTCAAGAGGCTCCGATAACGTCGATATCCAGGGAAAAAAGCTATCCGGAAGGCCTTGCACCGATATGAAGAAAGTGCATAGACTGGCCGTTGAGCACACAAAGCGTCTATCTGTGAACATCGTCTGATAGAAACGAACGCCCTGATGCCGAAACAAGCGGGAAGGAGCAACATCACCAGCGGAAGACTTTATTGCACGACCCAGGGCCAAGCGTAAGTCATGGCTGGATGACGACGCTCGCAAGCTAAGCACGCTGCAATGATTTATGTACATGAGTTGGGATCTTATAAACATAGAAAGTTCATGTAATCCTCCGACTTCCCAGCGATTCAGCGAGGGACCTTCGTGTACCAGAAGCACTTGAGTTGGGTCACGGTGCTCACCTTAAGTGGTGTAGATCAACGCAGGACGTACCGAGGCAACACACTACAGCACCCGTCAAGTTCCCCCGACGGATCGCGCGTTGAGGTGATCAAATTCCACACATTCCGTCCTGACATGTTATTCAGGAATACCTGTCGCCCAGAAGTACACGGGGGGCCAGATATCGATTATTCCTCACGTCCTCGGGTGTTGATTTCGTAAAGCCGAACAGCAGCAATTCGTCAAATACGTACCGATCATACCAACAGTACCGCTTGCCGTTCTGGTTTTCGGGTAGATCGATTCATAACATATGATACGGTCTGAGAACGGCGGAACGCATAGAAGTTCGTCTTATGAGGATACTGCCAGCGCGTGCCAAGTAAAGGACCTCTCCTTCTGCGCGAAGGAGCATCAGTATTATAGTCACATGTAAGTATGATAGCGTACCGTTGCAAGATGGAATTTTATCCCTCGGGTGGACAAGCGGCTGTGGTGGAGGTCCCGCTCGCCAGAGTTGAACTTGGTGCCAGCAGGTGCCAGCGCGGAGGGGGAAGGACTTGGCTCATCCGTCGAAACAGCCGGCCGAGCTCGCGGTGTGCCCTGGTGTGCCCATCTGTGAGCATTTGTGTAATCCTCGGCATTCAATTGAGCCAGGTTATTGAGACCAGTAAAAGACAGTGATTAATATTGCGACAGCATGAGCACGAGAGTCGCCGAGAGACACGCGGCCCGCGCCTATGCCAGTCCGAGATAGTCGGAAAAGACCGAGAGGAGATATCCTGGACAGCGGTTATTAACAACCACAACTGAGGCAGTGCCACCTGTAGACATCAAGACACGAAGAGACAGTTGGGAACAAACCGAGATGTGACGCTAAAAATTGTGAATGTTGGATATCATACAGGGTCTCATACTTTTACAAATCCGAGTCCGCGGGTTGAATTTCTGCAGTCTGCAGCCAGCAATCAGGGAGCTCAGGGAACAATGATCTCCTCCGTCCAGCTTTCATCGTCCCGTCGGACGAACCTGGTCCTCTGATTCGGAAGCACTCCCAACTGCACCCAGTCGACCTCCTCCGGCTCCAATAAGACGAGCGCAAAGTTTCCCAGCGCTTGTTCCTGGTTTTTCTTATCTTCCTCGCTCACCGCCTCCCCGAGCCTCGGGACCGTGGCCGGCCACTTCTTCGCATCCTCATACGACTCCATCGCGCTGCCCGGCGGAGGCCGGCACCAGCTCGCCTTCATGTGGGAGCTCATTACATCGAACACCGCGCGCCGCTTTGCTTCCCAGTCGAAGCCCTGCTCGTCGAGGCGTTTGAGTGCGGCTGACGCCCCCTCGGCGTTGGCTGCGGGATGCCCGGGGCGCGGCACGATGCGCACGGGGCCGGCGATGCGGAACTGGTCCTGCGAGCCTTGCATCCACCACGCGAGCTCCGCCCTCGGGGTGGCGGTCAGCTGGGAGACCTTGGGCGTGCGCACGTCGGTGGTGGTGAGGATCACAGGAAGGTGCGGGCAGCCCTCGGGATAGATGATATCGCGATGCACCTGGGTGCGGACCCGAGGCGTGCCGTTCTCGACGGTTGCGATCTGGAATACTGGCAACGACACGATGAACGTTAGCATCGCACAGTCGCGACGTGCGGTTGACCGAATGTCAGCCAGTACCATTTTGACCCTTGTTCTCGGGAAGGCTGAGTGCCTTGGTCAAGGCGTTGATCCAGCGCGGGTGCGAAGAGGTCATCTCTGGCAGGATATTCGGGGGGGAGCTAGACAGCTCTAGAGTGATTATAGAGTTGCAGTAAGATTGCGCAGGGCTGGTGAGTCAGAAACTGTCAAGGTTGCAGTTCAGGCCGAGGCTGCACCGCGGAGTGGATGATGCAAGTTGCCGGATTTGGTGGACGGTTGTTCCGCTCGTCCAGTGGGATTTCCGCAAGACGTATCCCCGACTTTCTCGGGATTCTTTGGGAGTGGCTTACACGCGCCTGCCATGCGCTACGACGATGGTATCACGTCAGAACACCGCAGCTGGCTCATGGGCCTCCGCGTCGATGATAGGCGGTGAATGCGTTCGGTAATGCGCCTCACCCGAGAGGTTCCCCGAGGGTCTGAATTTGACAGCGAACTCCTCCTTTGTGCATGTCCGGTAATGACGGAAGCCGTCTCGCGCCTATTGGGCTGTCTTGGGCCTAATGCTGCGCCAGGTACGCTGCAAGGTGGGTTGCGACGCGCCCCTCATGTGATAACACAACACGATCGTCTCACAGCTGTCTCACCGACATCATACCGCCCGCGCTAGGGCCGCGGGATAGGCCCACGGTATAAAATCCCTCCACTCTTCCGCAATCTCCAGAATCTGCAAATCCTCTCCAGTCTTCCATCATTTCTCTTGAACCCTCCCACTCCACAATGTCTCTCGCAAGAGTCGCGCTCATCACCGGATGCTCCAAGGGCGGCATTGGTTTCTCATTGTGAGTCCGTGATCGCTCCTGTTTGCGACACGCGCTAACGATCCCGGTTGTCCAGATGTGAGGAGTTCGCTGCGCAAGGATGCAAAGTCTATGCCACTGCACGTCGAGTCGAGTCGATGGAGGGCTTCACACATCCCAACATCGAGCGGCTACGGCTGGATGTCAACAGCGAGCAGAACGTGAAGGAGGTCATCGACAGCATCGTCGCAAAAGAGGGCAAAATTGACATCGTGGTCAACAACGCCGGCGTGGCCTCCTCTGGTGAGCATGCAGCATGGATGCTTACGCGTGCTCTCGACTGACCATCCATGTTCCAGGCCCTATAATCGACATCCCAATGGACAGCATCACCAACGCGTTCGACACGAACGTACTGTCCATTGTACGCGTGTCCAAGGCCGTCATCCCGCACATGGCGTCAGAGCGATCCGGCGTCATTGTCAACATGGGCTCCATCGCCGGCGACACGTGCGTCCTGACCCTGCCCTGCCACACAAGCGCTGACGTTTCCTCCCCAGGCCAACACCCTTTGGCGGCATCTACTCCGCAACAAAGGCAGGCGTGAAGCTGCTCTCGGAGACACTCTACATGGAGTGCGCGCCGTTCAACATTCACGTCGTACACATTACCGCGGGCTCCATCCGCTCGAACATCGTGAACAACGCGCAGTTTAAGCTGCCGGACGATAGTATCTACGCGCCGTGGCTCGAGGGCGTCTATAAGCGTCTGAACGCGAGCCAGGGCCCGGACGCCATCACGTCGGAAGACTTCGCGAAGAAGGTGGTCCCTGCAGTGATGAGCAATCACCCGCCGAGGGTCATGTCTCTCGGAGGCAATGCCACGCTGTTCGCTGTATTCAACTGGCTGCCTCGCGGCTGGCTCCTGCGGTTCTTGTGGGGCAAGATTGCAGGCAAGCCCAAGACTGACTGATCGCCTTTGCATTCCTTTGTTCTACTGTCTATGTTGTTTTGCTATCCACTCTTCATGCATACCCCAAGACCAGAGGACGTCTACATACTGTACTGTTGTATGGGCCTGTAGCTGATCTTCGGACGTGTAGCAATAATATGATCCGCTCATGGCATACACTACCTAGAGAATGATCTTCACCTCCTATTACCAGAGTCAAATAAAAACGGATGATCTTTCAACTGCCCCCAGCGAAGTGGAGTAGACTGCTGACGTTGCCGCCGATCGCGTCGCGCCCGGGACGCGTCGGTGTCACGTGCAATCCTGTCGCCGCTACCACGGCCTCCATCGTTGACTGAACTCCCCACAACCGTTCACGCCGTCGGCTCCCTCTCCCCTTTACCTCATACCCGCCGACCATGTCGCGCTATCCTAGCCACCTCTCCGCAGACTTCACGCCAACGTCCTCACCGAGCAAGCTCACGAAGGCGCAGAAGTCGCGTGCGCGGCGCGAGCCGTCGGGAGTGTTCTCGCTCTTCCAGCCTCCACAGATCCAACAATTCCGCGAGGCGTTCTCGTTGATCGACCACGACGGCGACGGAGTCGTCAGCGAGCAGGACCTCAAGCATATATTCACGAGCTTAGGTGTGCTTCCGCGGTACCACCATATGTGTCCTGCGCAGCTAAGAGGTCGCTCGGCGTAGGGATCACACCATCGAAGAAGACGATTGACGACCTCCTCGTAGACAGACCGGGGGACCGCGCGCACTCGCGCGTGGCCTCGTACGAGGCAGAGGGAGCGCAGGACCGCGGAATCACGTTCCCGATGTTCCTGACGATGATGGGCGAGCACTTGTACGACTTCGACACGGAGGCGGAGCTGCTCGAGGCGTTCGAGTGCTTTGACGAGAGCGACACCGGCTTCGTGAAGTGCGATGAGATCCGCAAGTGGCTGGGCGATGTGGGAGAGCGCATGGATCCGCATGAGGTGCGTGTTGTGGGCCCAGCGTTCATATCCCCGTGTGACATATGATGGCTTACACGCTTCTCTACGTAGATTGACAAGCTCCTGAAAGGTCCTTTTACTGATAGACAAGGCAACTTCAACTATCGAGAATGGGTGAAGGTGCTCAGAATCAATGCGGATAACGAAGAAGCCGAATCTCCGTTGTAGCAATCACCCGTATACCCTGTCGCGCGATTCAGCTATATACCCATCACGACCCGGATCACGCTCACGCTCATTCATGTTGTACTTTACACAAAGGTTTTCAATGAAATGGTTGGCATTGGTTGACATGAACCTTGGGAAAAATACATCGCTGCCAATTGGCTTGAAGAGCTACAGTTCAAATACAGGTGATAATACATTCGAATAACTACTCTCTCGACGTCCATTCTTCTATTGATGCAATCCTCACGTCCACTGACCTTCTAGTGGATCACTAGGTATCTTATCTGTATCCATGGCGAGCTCCTTCAGAACCTTCTCGATATCAACCTTCGACTCTTTCTCCTCTACCTCGTGCAAAGCTGCAGTTGCATCAGCCAGTGTCATCAAGTCCATCAAACAATGTTTCCACTCACCTTCACCTCTTCCCTCGCCCAAGCTCTGCTCCAGTCCCGAATCGCCGCTCCTGGCTGCAATGAACAGTAACTCCGCGCCCTCGTAGTTCAACAGCTCCGGCGTCTCCACGCTCGCAAACCTCAGCCCGAAATCTTCCCGGCCCCTCGCACCACCTTTCCCGAACACGTCGCGCAGAATCTCCTCCGGGTAGTGCGCGCGCCGTTCTTCCGACAACCCTACCCGCTGTTCCCCCGTAGGTGGTGCAAGCGGGTTCTTGACCTGGACAACGAACGACGAGGCCTCGTGAATGCCGAGCTCTGCCTGCACTTCGCCGATGTGTTCCGGATCCGGGTGCGAGAGGTGGTACCCGAGGTGCGTCTCGCGCTGCGAGGGCGTGCGTGCATCGTTGTTGACGAGTGCGTAGGCACCACGCGCGGCGATACGGGCGGCACTTACGGTGCGGTGGCCTCTGGTCTTTGTCTCGTATTCCCTCGGGCCGAGCCCCTCCTGTAGCTTCAGCAGGTCCTCGCCGACGGTGGCGACTGTTGCCCAGAAGATGTTGCCCCGTCCCCTGCCCTTATCCGGGTCCGGCAGGCTCTTTTTCCCAAGGACAATCAGACGGAAGCGTTTCTTCGTCTTGTTGGTCGGCTCAGGTGCCGGGACAGCGTCCGCGCCAGGTTGGATGAGGTTCATTTCCTGTTCCTCGTCGCCGCCGCCTGAAGTCTTTGCAGTGCTCCCTGATGCGGTGCTGAATTCAGGAGGGCGGGGCACAAGCACCATGTAGAAGCGCTGAATGTCGTCGACGGACTCGGCTTCTTCGATCTGCACCTTTGGCCGGTAGAAGAAGTAGATGTGCCCTCTTTCGATGGTACCTGCAGAATACTGGTGAGTCTAGATTCTTTATGCGAGCACAGGTTACTACATGCCTGCTTGGTAGGTGTGCTTCTTTCCGGTCTCTGCAGGCTTCTCCATGGCTTCTGGCTCCGGCTCGTCTTCAGCCTTGGCCTTTTTAGCAGGCGGCTGCTCCACTGTCTTATCCCCCTCCTTCTCTACCTCCTGCTCTGCCTCGCGCTTCTCCCCAACGGCCGCCTCTGCCTTCTTTGACCTCCTCGCGGGGGCCTTTCTCGGCTTGGCCGGCACGACCTTTGGTTTCTCCTCAGCTGCGGCACCCCCCTTTTCCTGAGCCGATTGTCTGCGAGTAGTGGGCATAATGATACGAGGGTCACTGGATGTGCATTTCGAATCCGCAAGGGCGTCGGGCTATATACAGTGCGCCCCAGGTCAGATGACGTCACTGCGTCGGCCGCTCGGCGAAGGCGCGCTTGCGCCGGCCTGCGCCTATGGTTGAGGCGCTTATTCTGCTTTCAGCTCTAGCTGTGGCAGAATGTTCGGCAAGTTATTACTAATCCATGTCCCATCTAGCATTGAATGCTTCTACACTCCCGTTGCAAGCAATGTCAGTATCATCTACTTAATCCTCTTCAAAAGACATGTCAAATCATATTGTCACTACTCATACACTGGTACTGCAACATCGGTACATGTACATTTTCACCTTCGCTCCTGACATGTGTACTCGCCCTTCAGCTAACAGTGACTCTCTTCGGAGCGGCCTCAGGCGAGGTCCTCGGGAACGTGACCTTGAGGACGCCATTGTCCATGTTCGCCTTGACATCCTCGGGCTAGATAGGTGCGTCAGACACCTGATGGCGTCCCAATGCAAAGTGCACATACCTTGATACCAGAAGGGAGTTGGATGGTTCGGGAGAACCTTCCACGACGGCGCTCGCGCGTAACGTAGCCGGAGTCTTCGCGGTCGGTCTCCTGTTTGGTCTCGCCCGAGACAGTGAGGCGGTTGTTGTGGACCTCGATGTTCACGTCCTCCTTCTTGAGGCCCGGTAGCTCAAAGGTGGCCTCGACGACGTTGTTCTTCGGGTCCTCGTGGATGTCCATCCTGCGCACTGCGGTCAGGCCACGGGGCTGCAATGCCCGGCGCACAAAGCGGGACATACCTGGGCATCTCAGTGCCAGCACGCCGCACCTGGTCAGCAGGGCGGCGCCTGCTCACCTGGCCCTGGTTCGACGGCCTGCAGCCGCAGGCGGTAGGCTCGATAATGACATCGTCCCAGAAATCGAGGGGGTCGGTATAGTAGAAGAGCGACATGGCGATGTAGGTCTGGTGCGTCGAAGTAGGCGCTATGCTCACCCAGGGGCGCGAGCTGGTCTCTTATATATTGCGAGATCTATCTGCTTCGAGACTCCGTTTGTCATATGCTTCCACGCATGACGACGATGGGGTGCAATCGAAGGTACAACCCCTAGGTGGCGACACCATTATATATTACTAATTATGACCTGCCCGCCACCATATTTCTGAGGATGGAAATTGCAGGCATTGTCCTAGAAGGCTACAACCTGGATCTTTCCGAAGTCTCCTATCTGCACCCAGGTCGTCATTGTATACGGCAGAAACGGACACAGTGCCTCGTCATTGTATACGGCAGAACAATGGACACAATGCGATGCTTGGTGCTGACGGTATCATGATGTAGTTCCTAGTAGCTACCTTTGGAATTTACACTACCTTTTTTGATAGGCTGGGCACATATTGGCACATTGCTTGGTCTTGCGGAGCAGCGTGGAACCCGAGAGCAAATCATCCACAAGTTTACCATGGAGAATTTCCCTCGACAGCACGTCTCCGATCCCGGCTCAGCACCCGGTTCAAGTCTCGGGTAAAGCTTGATTGAGTTAGTGATGCGAACGCACGCATTGGAATAGATTGGAATGCATTGGACGGTAACGTACACTGGTCAGCACTACTGTAGCAGAGACAGCACAAAGACATCTAGGTAGCGGCGCGATATACATATGGAATAGGCATATGATACGAGCACTTTGAAAACAAACAATAGAATAGCGCCAGGCGTGCGCCGCATTGTGTCCAGGACAGCAACTTGGCAATCATCCATTTAGACCCCTGAGAACGATATACAAGACCATCAACCCTCCTTATACAGCGATCATTTCGACATCACGCTCCTCTCTCCTGTGAATCCGGGCCTCGTCCCTCCACGACCCGGCCGAGGCTACGGGCGGAGGCGTCCCATACCTCCGCCGGTACTCGGTGTTGATCGAGACAAGCAGCCCGCGCAGGAGATCTGCGTGCGCGCGGCGCTGCGCCGGCGAGATCTCGCGTGCACCACGGCTGTCAAGCGCGATGCGGCCGACGGCCCGCGCGAGCTCCTCCGTGTAGAGCGCGGGCGAGGGCGAGCGGCTTTCTGCTGCCACAGTGCGGGCAAGCGGGGACGAGTGTGTGTGCGTGTGCGAAGACGTGCGGGGGTAGGCGGAGCCGGGGTGGCCTGCACTGGCGGCGAGCGCGTGGATGCTCGGGAGCTTGGGCAGACGATCTGGGGTGCTGCTTGCGCTCGTGCTGGGGCTGTGAGCGAGCTTGGGGTTGGCTGTGTGCGTGTGCGGGGACGTGCGAGAGGGCTGTGGCGCGGGGGAAGAGGTAGTCGCGCGGGACGGCGCCGACTCGATCGGCGAGCCGGGCGTCGAGCTGGGCGAGCGGTACCGCGCGTTGAGCGGTGGGAGCTTGAGCTGGGCGTCGCCAGAGGTGAGGAGCGGGTAGAGCCGCCCGCTCTCCTTTACAGAGGACGAGCCCGCCGACGAGCGCGACAAGAGCGCTACGTCCGAAGGTGCTGGAAGGGAAGACACACCCTCCCGCGTGAGCTTTGCAGGCAGACCCCGGTGCACGCCTCCCGGGCCAAGCTTCGGCTCGACCGGCCCTGGCCTGCTCGCTACGACGTCTACGCTGCCTGGTGCCGTCTTGAGCGGGAGCATCGTGCGCATATTCTTCGCCATGTAGTCCATGGGCGCGAGCTGCACCGCCGGGGGCGCGCGGCTCGGGCGGAGGTAATCGAACGTCGCGGTGCCGTCGGGCATGGCATGTGAGTGCGCATGGGGCGGTGTTGTGACATGGGGCGGTGTGGACATGCCGGAGTGGGATGACAGCGGGGACGCGATTGAGTACTGCTGCTGCTCAAGTGGCGGCGTGAGGTAGTGCATGTTTGTGGGTACCTGGTGTGAGTATGCCGAGACTGAGGGATAGAGCGCGCCGGAAGAGTACCGCTCCGTGCTTTCCGACAGGCTGTAGCGCTGTGTGCGGACGCGCGTGCCACCACTCGGCGGATAGGGTGGTGTGTTCGCGGCAATGTTCGGCACAGAGGGGTAAAGTCCGTACTGGACTGATTGAACCTGATGATGCGTTGCGCGACTCGGGTATGGCGCCTGGACGTGGTGCAAGTCAAAGTTAGAGTATCCGGCGTCACCGTGGTATCCTGCGCCGGATCCCGGGTTGGAGGGCGGCACGCTCGGAATTCCGGGCATACCGGCGAGACCGAGCTGACTGAGGCTCTCCGGGTCGAAATAAGATTGCAACTGCGCGCCATTGTCGGGAGGGGTGGCCAGATGGTGAGGCGGGCGGATATGCTGCTGCGGTGGTGGCGGAGGCTGCGGCTGCGGAGCGGGGGGCGGATTGCGCATGCCCCCGGCTCCGTTAGCGACGTCGCGACCGAGAGTAATGAGGAAGTCGTTGACAGCGGCGAGTTCTTCCGGACTGCGGATGTCAAACGAGACGGATCTTGGATTGAAGCCTGGAGCTTCCGAAGGATCAGGTCCAAGTTGTGGCCTCCCAGTAGCTGAGCTGAGGGACTGCTGATACGCAAGTGTATTCAAACGTGCAGCCATGTCTGCGAACATCATGAAAAGTCAGCATATAGTCACAGAATACACCATGAGGACGTACGAGGATCGTAAGCAGGGTTCACACGACGCTTCTTTACGTCCGTGAAGAAATCATCGACGCTATAATCATTATAGCTGCGCTTGGCGCCACTAATCTGCGTGCTTCGAACTGAAGGACCATCAGAAGGATACGTGTCCCACGAGGGGAGCTCGTTGTGCATGGGATACATGCTTCTGGAAGGGGTGAGCTCATTGGTGGGGTACGGCATACGCGGCTGATCCAGCTCGGGGGAGGGAGTGGGAAGCGCGCCCATAGCTGTTCCAGACAATCAGTAAGCTGAGAACCGATGGGAAAGGCAGCCGTACCTGCAGAGTCCTCCGAGAGCGGTAGTGAGCCCGATTTGGCGCGGACGAGCATTATGTCGGACCTATTCGGATTATGGCCTGTTGGAGACTGATCCTGTTGCCCCGTTTCTTGGGAGGGCTTGGACATCGAGTCGCGACGTACACGGGAGGTGTATGCAGGGTCCACCACAGTGATGGCCTTTGAGTGTTTGTGTTGCACATGGTGTTCTTCAGTATGGATCTTCTCGTGCTTCTTGAGGTCCTGCGGTCGTTTGAACGACTTCTTGCAGACCTCGCAGATGTGAGGCTTCAATGGTGTGTGTACTGCGGATCGTGAGGGGTCATGTGTGAGGACAGGGTGGAGTCTGCGTACCCCTCAGGTGGCTTGTAATGTGGTCCCGCTTCGCGCAGCTTACGCCGCAGTCCTTCCACTTGCATGTGAGGCAGAGGTTGCCGGTGCTCTTGCGACCGATGTGGTCGTTGCAGAGATGGTTGTAGAGCGCCTCAGGGTCGGTGAGGAGCTTGTCGCAGTCGATCCACTGGCAGGCATACGTCGACGTGTCATCTGCTGCAGCGCCGGCCGAGGTCGAGCGGGTCGAGTCCATGCCTTCTGTGAGCTCGCCCGCCGAGGCTGGTGGGGGCGATTGCTGCTGGGGTGATGAACCAGAAGGCAACGACATGGCGGCGTAATATAGCTGGGTGTCCGCAGGGAGGGCGTCTAGGGAGTAGAGGCTGTGGAGAGTGGTCTCAAGGGTGCTGAGCGGGACGAGAGCTCTGGAGCTGGGCCGGTGGTCAGGCCTTGGGTAAAAGGGAGGATATGACATGGCGAGCAGATTCTTATGCCTCTCTCCTATCGAGATCTCTTGGCACCGCGGCTCGATGCCAAGACCGACTTGGCGGCACTTGGCGGCACTTGGGGGGCTTGGCACCGCTGCCCTGCCTTATGAGGCAGTCTCGCCAAGCTCCGCCCCGTCCCGGGAGGCCCCGGCCCCTCCGCCCAACGGATCGTAGCGCGCAGTCGCGCAGCGAAGTCCCTGTGACGTCGGGGTCAAGATGGCTCACAGCGCGGTACAGTAGCTCATAGTGCGGCGCAGTTGCTCCCTCATATAATCTCACAGACGGATGCGAGACTTCTCCTACCCATGGCGGACGGCACAGCGTGAGACGCAGGAATCAGCGGACCGCCGTTGCGAAATATTCTTGCAACATTTCAGGCTATTTCAAGCCGCCCAATTTGTGCACCTCGAGCCCGGTGCTCAGGTGAATTAGCATCCCAGTCAAATCATCACCAGTCCGGCATTAACGCTCCATGCTGCATCCTGTTGCATGTGCCTCTGTCACTGATTTGAATTGCCGGATTGGCGGCAAGCAGACGCGTAGCCCGTATGTGGCCGACGTACAGCACGACTTCTCTGCTGACAGCTTCTGCAGCCTGTATGAAGACGGGCACAGGAACCAGCGGGAGAAGCGCCCCACATACCAAGCCATCGCCAAGCATGCCGAGCACTTGTTGCGGTGCCTCTTGCTTACAGTCGATCTCCGACAGCGATCTTGCTGCGGAGGTAGTTGTCTGAGATGACCATTTACAGCATCGTCATCGGTGGTCAGCATATATTCCAGTCCAAGAGACTACCAGCTGCCTGGAGATGTGGACGGCCCTAAATTCAGCACCAACGCCTTCGATCCTTGCAACCTTTCGCATGCCAAGCAGCAAGAGTTCAAATGGAGATATAAATGGGAGAAGCCAGTACATCTCATGACATGACCGAGTCATTCACAGCAACGTCTGGCATGTGGCATGCTTGCCTGAAAGTAAGGGTCAAGCAACGAATATCGCAACTACCCGCCGGATGGTCCCGCGATGATTGCACCCACACTCCGCCCCTGAGCACTACTGTCGGCAAATTTCGCGACCAAGCCGACGTACAGAGGTGTACTTTGGGCAGCATTCGGCCCCGCTCACTTGCTAATACCCGTATTATCGGTGCGATCAGGAGTGACTCGGGGCACTGCGGGTGGAAGATGCCAAAAAAGGCAGGATCCCTGGACATGGTAGCGTGCACTTTACTGGATGGGTCGCTGAATGAGCCGGCGGGGACGTTGCGGGAGAAGCGCGTTCGGGGAACATCGGGCCAAATAAGCGATACGTCGAGAAAGACAAGTATTTGCTCCGGGAATAAACGTGGGAACACGCTTGTCCAGCCCGACGGTAGAATCTAATGATTGACCATGGGTGCTTGTCACAGCGGCAACAAGTGAAAGTCCTGTGAGCAGATTGCGTCAATGAATTGGATGCCCGGATGTCCTAGGAAACGATCGATCACATGAAAAGGTAGCAAAAATAATACATACGTAGCAGAAGCATCGCTGAGAGAACATGCTGGGCGTACGGAGCCCCTGCACCAGCCAAGAATTATGAGAGCGGCGTAAACCATGGACGGAACGGAAGTGAAGACTGCAAACACGGAAGGACGATCGTGCCATGCGTAAATTTTACGACCTCCATTTCACAAGCGTGCTGCGTACGACGGTTTTAGCCGTAAGACCATCAGTCGACCCCAAGTGACTCTCAAGCATAGGAGAGAGCAAAAATACAACAGCGCCCTGGATCTCATGTGAAGCGGCTAACATGCCCTGTAAGGTATTAAACTGGGCAACTCCGGCGATCCAAATACCGCACCGACGACCTGAGAACGAATTGGAGAGAATAATGAGACTTTGATTGGACACGCAAGAAGGAAGACTGACATATTCATATTCGCTTGATTCATGTGGGAAGCTGAGGAATTGAGCCGCGGAGTGAACGAGTTGCCGTGTCGGCTTCATGCCACCGAACGAGGCAGGCGCTTAGGTTCATCTATAATCACCTGCAATGCAATACTGCAGTATCCGCTGTCTCCTGTCATCGCTACATCTTTCATCCCCCACAAGCTCGGGAAGGATTATGGTCAAATCGATCGCGTCGTGTCTTGGTCATCGAGGCCACCTATTCTTGCGATGAGAGCTTCCAATCAACTTCGGAGACGGGACTTCCTGATAGCGCAGCTGTAGCAAGCCCGTGCCTAAGCAAGCGAAGGCTCAGTCTATACCTGGTCATCAGCCTTCTCATTCTGAAGCGAATGCATAGGGGTGTGTACTCGCTCGACTTGGCGCCGGGTTGCTGTGGCCGAACTGCGGACGAGCCTGAGACATCACTCATCTCTATCCTGAAGGTCTAAATATTGAACGCGACGGAAGTAACTAGGATGACATTGGTGGAGTATGGATCACGTACAATGATACAAGCCTTGGTCGGCAGAGCGAAAACCCTTCTTGGCCCAGCCCCACGGCCGTACGCCGCAACTCTTAGAAGCAATCCTAAGCATGCACACGTCCTGCCTGCACAATAAACACACTTGACGTCGCCGAGCTCACCGCTGTCTTGCAGGTCGCTTGCCGACCTGCTTGTCCGGAAGAGCGAGCGGGTCTCGGGCCTCCGTCGTTCCGTGCACACCGACGCTCCCTAGGGCGCAGCAGTAAAGGCGATGCGCCCCAGACGGCAGCCTTCCACGCCGTTGAAGGTCAACACGTATTCCCCATCCACGAGATCATCTCTCATGAGCTCTCCCCCCTTCGCCTCAATGACCCTCCCTTGTTCAAGGAGCCAGCGGCGCATGACCCCAGGCAGACAACCTGTCTCGGCACGAGGTGTCACCCACTTCGGTGGGGAGCCTCGCAGAAATGCAATATTGCGGATGGATGTCTCGGTGAGCTCCCCTGCAGTGTTGTATAGGAGCACGTCTGCATTGGATGGCGTCCCAAGCGGGGGCAGCTTGAGACGCTCGCGCGCAGCGTTGTACTGCGGGCGATGAGTCGTCTTCGTACTGGTGAAGATGTCGGGTGGTGTAGGCTCGAGATCAGGACGAATAATGAGGAGGGGGCCGTATGATGCAGGCAGCGCAGTGTCCGCAGGGGATAGCACATTACAGTCCACAGTAGACGCAGACGCCGCGGCCGGATCCGGGCCAGAGAGTGCCGCAGTCGGGGATGCCGTCGCTGCTACGCCGCCAGCACGGTCGAGAGTGATCCGGAGCTGCGCAACGGGACATGATACATCCGTACCATCTGATATCAGTAACATCGTTGCGCACCTTCAGCGGCATATCCTGTGTGTGAGCTACAGCAAGTGCCTGTCGGACGGCGTCGTCGCATATCCTCTCGAGGTCGTCGAATGAGGGGTTGGGCGTGTCTGTCCACCCATGCGCTCTCGCAGCGTCGAGCAAGCGGTCATAATGGTACCTTAGCAACAGATAGGGCGACTCGACGCCTGCGTTGGCGGCTGTGTTCCATGGCGAGCGCAGCAGGGCCGCGTCATGACGCGACGAGGAGAGCAACACGAAATGCGGAGACAAGTCCATGCCCACGTGAAGCGGGCGCTTAGTGGTATAAGTACCGCAGTCGCGAACGCGCGTCACTCCGCGGTGCGCTTGTCCTCTTACCGCCACCTCCGCACTCGCAATATTTACCATGTCGTTCACCGTTAAAGCGACGTATGGGTACGAAACCCGCAAGTTCGTGTTCGATCATCCTTCTTTCCCTTCCTACGAACAGTTGTACAATCAGGTGAGCTCAGGCCCTCCTTTTGTCTTCGCAACAGTCGATGCTGATTGTGCCCCACAGCTCTACAAAATCTTTCCTAGTTCCAATTCATACTATCTTTCGCGACTTCTTTTCTCTCCATCTTCAAGTTATGAGCGCATTCTAATCGGCATGGAAGCCCACTCCGCCGAAGAATACAATACCCACATCGCACCTTATCAGGGGCGTCAATGGCCAGGCGCACTGCTCAGGGTCACCGTATATGACGAGACCCCCCACAAGCTCGCCCGCCGCAGCGACGTTTCAAACAGAGCCAGCATGGCGTTTAGCGTTGACAGCGAACTGTCCGGGGCTACGACATCCACGACAGCCACGGCGGGAGGCGCTAGCTCTGACACAGCCGTAGAAGGCAATGCCCCTCCTAATAGCGACGACCTATCCGAGTTCCTTGATCGTCTCCTAGAGCCTGTGTCTCGAGCTCAAACGAGCTCTACGCGGTCTTTGAACCCGTTCTTGCGTCGCTCAGAGCCCACAGACGATCCTGCGGGCTCAGCTTCGGTGGCATCCGCATCGCGGGACGTGGCTTCGGCCTCGAGACCCCTTCCAGAGACGCCGATTACTGAACGTCGTTCTTCGACGAGCTCGGTCAGCACGGCAACCGCGAGGCCCTCCCTGTTCGACTTACTGTCTGAGAGACCTGAGCTTGGCGGGACGCGCCGACTCGCTCCGCCCCCCTCTCACGAACGTCCCACGCAGAGACGGCGTGATGTAGCCGATAACTTCACCAAGACGATGTCGATGATGGAGGAACTTCGACGCTGGGACCTTTCAGACAAACGTCACCGTCGCGCATCCGCCTATTCTCCCTCCGCTCGCGACGTCGAGGCTGTTTCGCGGCTGCATCGACTTTCCTCCAACTCATACGAGACTCGCGATGGTGTTGTAGGGGCTTCGCAAGAGGCACGGCCCCCGGTATTGCCGCGCAGTTCTCATTACCGTCTACCATCGTTGCATCCTCGTGCGAGGACGGTGTCGCCGGACGATCTCACAGATGCCGTGCGTCCCAGGTCTCGAGAGACGTCGATTGCGCGTCACCGTGACGACACCAAGCCGCTCGCTATTACTGTCACCAGATCGCAGCAGATAAGCGAGGAGCCTGTGCAAGAGACGCCTGCTCCTGCGCCGGACGTCAACCAACCGGAGACCACGCTTCCTGACCAATTCTCCCAACCTGAGAGTACTCAGGTGACGCAAGCCCGACCCAATCAGTACTGCTGCTCTGTTGCGCGAGGGAAAGCAGAGGTTCAAGCGATGCTCGCTAAGTTTATGGCCGACTTTGAGGAGTCAATGAAGCGCGCTTTCGGAGACGACTGGGCCACCGTCGGTGGCTGCCCCCATGCGGATTCGCTGAGGAACACCAGACAGGCTATGGAGAAGCAGCTCACGGATATGACCTCAAAGATCCCTTCTACATCGACCACCTCGGCCACACAGGCAGAGCATGTCGATGCGGCAGCGCAACAGCTTGCATCCATGGATGAGAACCCATGTACTCGTCCGCCTCTCCATGAGCACCGCAGCATGCCTTCCTCGGGCCTCTACGGACATGGAAAGCGTGGAGCACGGACCCCACCGCGCCATCCCGAGTCTTATACAGCTTGGCTGAGAGATCGTCTTTCCCGTGACGGCCGCATCTCCGGTTCTTTGCCTCGTGACGGACCCGCGCCCGTAGAACCGGCTGCACCGCGTCTCTCACCTCTTTCATTCATTCCTACCCCTCCTCCGCCACCGCACATCCCGCCCCAGTCATATGTCACGGCCGCATGTTCGATTCCTCCGGCATTCGCGCCTCTACGACCGCCTCCACCTCCACCGCCACCTTGTTTCTTGCCTTACCAGCCGCCCGAAGTGCGTCCAACCTGCTGGGCAGGCTGGGCTGCTACTCCGCCCCCTCCGGTGCTCTCGTACCCGCCTCCTCCTCCTATGTTTGTCCCGATCAGGGAGACAAACAGCGAGCAGGAGATGGCAGTTGATCCTCTTGTTCCGGCAGAGACTAGCATCACGGCTGCGCGCAAGGTTGTACACACAGGTGTTCACTGTGATGTGTGCAAGAAGTCTAGTTTCATTGGGGTGAGGTTTAAATGTCTGGATTGCCAAGGTAAGATATTTTATCTTATTCAGCCGTGACGGAATGTTCTTACATTGATCCTGCTTAATTGTAGATTATGACCTTTGCGGAGATTGCATGTCCACGCCCAGTGCTAGGGAGCTTCACTCCCTGAACCATGAGTTTTTCCCGATAGATAAGCCCTATGATCTCGTGGCATATCATCGGGCGCAGTCTCTTCGCTTGCCGATGACACCCATACATGGCGGTGTTACTTGTGATGCTTGTGGCAAGAACGGGCTAGTCGGCGTCAGGCACAAGTGCTTAGTCTGTGAAGGTCAGTATCTCGTTGAAGTCTGATTCGTATCACTCCCCATCATTGACCACTCCGCCTAGACTTCGATCTTTGCTCCCAGTGCATTTCTTCTCCCAGCGCCCGCGTCAATCACTCTGCATCTCATCCTCTCTTCCCTATCGAGTCACCTGGTGACCTGAGGTTCTACGTTCAAGCCCGCGACGAGCACCTGTGTTCCATCGCTCCGCCGGTCGTTGACGTCCCGTCCCAAGTGCCCACCCCTCCTGTGCACAGAAACATCTTGTGCGACGTCTGCGATTCGGAGATAGTGGGGATTCGTCACAAATGTCTTGACTGTCCCGACTTCGACATGTGTAGCAAGTGCGTCGCACAACCTGGTGCCCGGGCTGCACATGGGTCGCATCATCAATTCTTCGAGATCGAGCGGCCCGGTGACCTGTACGTGCACACGGTGTTCAGTGGAGATGGCGAACGCGCCCCGAACGTCCCTTTACCGCAAATTAGAAGTCCACGAGAGAGCGGGATGGTCCCTGCTCCAGAGCGAATCGCACAGGGTGCGACGTGCAATATGTGCGACTCCTACATCTTCGGCGATCGCTACGTAAGTTACTTGACAGCGTTATTTGTTCGTATCATCTGAACGCGTCTTCAGAAATGCTTGAATTGCCCCGACTATGATACCTGCAGCTCGTGCTTCGGGTACGTTGGACTCAGATGCGGTGGTTATATTCCTAAATATTCACATTTATTACTCAGGATCACGCCGGAGCAACATCCCGGCCATGGCTTCGTGAAGATTAACACTCCGAAAGACCTTCAGATGCGAAATGCTTTGCGGCATAACGTAGTGCATTACGCCACCTGCGATATATGCCACGTTCGGATCTCGGGTACGCGCTACAAGGTATGAATACTTTGTGCGATAAGTCTGTTTTCTCCGATCTCAAGATATGTTCGCAGTGTATGCACAAGTCATGCCCAGATTTTGACCTCTGTCAAAATTGCGAGGCTCTCCCTGTACCAGTACACCCGCCTTCACATCCTCTCCTCAAATTGAAGACTGCGGATGCGGCCATTCCGGCGGTGCATGGTCCACAGAGATCGATCCCTGCGCAGGCGAGCGACTTCCTCGAGCAATCGACATCGCAACACGATCATGAAGCTGCGAGTGCGAACATTGTTGCACCGACGATTCCAGCGGACCTTCCGCCTATCTTAATTCACCCCCCACTTGGTATTACCGTGGCTGTGCCAGCGCAGCCGACGCATGTCGAGGCACTCGAACAGCATGCCGAGCAGCCGTTCGAGGCCAAGTTGGTCGACATCGAAGAAAGTCCGCTCGTTCAGAATGAACCATATGACGCCACGACGACTTTCGACGGATTGACTACCCCTTCCGAGGCTCCGACTTCAACGGTTTCTTCAGTCCCACGCCTAGGACCTGTCAACAACGACTGGCACGAGTTTTGGCCTGAAATGACCTCGGTGTTGAAGCACCTCCTGCAGCCGACATCTCCTGACGTAGCTGGTGGCTCACCTTCAGCTGCTGAGGAGAGCATGATCCCTGGTGCAATGCCAGAGGTACAGGAGCGGAGCGAAATCAGACCCAGTACTCTTTTCCAGGGCTTCCCCCAACCTGTTCCCCAGGAGTCGCCTTTAATCGGCGAGGCATTGTTGTTCAGGCCATCTGAGGTGGAGCCCAACTCTAGAGCAGCGGCCGTTGAAGTGACGACCATCGAAGAGGTTGGCCGTCTGCTGAATGAGTTGACAATCCGTTCCACGCCAGCACTAAAGGAGCACGTTCTCTCAACACCACCGAAAGCCACTGAGTCGCCGGAGCCCAAGGTTGCCGTGCCTCTCAATATTCCGTTGACTGCGACGTTCTTGTCGGACAATAACATCCCTGACGGACAAGTTTTCCCTCCGGGTGCAGAATTTGTCAAGTCTTGGCGGATGCTGAATGATGGTGTCCGCGATTGGCCCGAGGCGACGGAATTGGTCTTTGTCGCGGGTGACCGTATGCCCGCCGGCGAGAACGCTCAGCGGAAAATGAAGGTCGGTGTAGTCAAGGCAGACATGGAAGCAGAGATCGCGGCTGGCGAGATGAAGGTGCGTACAGCTTCTTATGCGCGTTGAGGTACGTGCTTATGAGTACGCAGGCCCCTGAGATTCCAGGAAGGTATATCAGTTACTGGCGTCTGAGCGACGGCGACGGCAATCTCTTTGGACACAGCATCTGGGTGGAGTACGTTGTTATCTCGGATTTTTCAGTGCTCTTGCTTATTCTCTCCGTAGTATTACTGTCGCTGAAATGCAATCGCATGCGGAGAACTCGTCCGCGGATGAATCTTTGGCGTCTTCGTCTATCATTATGCCGAGTTCCGCCCCCGAACGCTCCTCTGCCGCGTCTATGTCGATCAGGCATGTGCCCCATACCTCGTCTACCTTGTCATGCGCTATCCCGTCGGCTCCAGCATCCGAGGATGGTTCTTTCGGCTCGGCACCTTCTCTGGTAGACTTGGAGGTGTCTTCGCCTACTCTATCTGACGACGATGACGATGCCGTTTACGAAGACAGCCGATCGCAGGTTCTCGTCTCCCCTCCAAGACACGCGCGAGATGCTGAGTACGTTATGCTGTACGAGACCTCGTCGGAGGACGAGTGATTTTCGTCTGTACCATCCTGTACATTATTTATGGAGGACTTTTAACGGTCTTCACGTGCGAGAATGCGACTTGCTTACGCTTCCAATAGTTTCTTGACATTGTTGTAACATGTGCTTTCTTCTCTTCATTCCTTTAGCCAATGTTCATTTCCCGCATTTTACGAAAAATGATGTAAAATAGTTCGTATGTATGTAACTCGAGCTGACACCCTGTGTCGAGGAGTGTTCATGTTAGGATCCCGACGTGAAATTAGTGTTTTAGTGTTCCTACAACTCTGATTCGCCTGATATGAGGTATAAGTATCTCGCACATCCCGCCAAGCTACTCCGATGTGTGTTTCCGACCGTCTCAGACTCAATATAGGCGCGCGTTCATCAACGGGGCATTTCGAATCCGAACTTGGATTGTCCGTCGCTCGCGTCCATTGTTGGACTTAAAACCTACTACGCTCAACAATCAATTGATGACACGTCATTTAGTTATCAGCGACGCCGCCGCCTGTCCACCTGAGGAGGGGCAAACCCAAGCCTGTCAACAGTGCGTTCCCCACTCTATGCGTTACAATAGTGCTGACGTTGCTCTTTGTAGATGGGAAGGCCCGTTTACTTCGTACGAGCCATTGCAGTCGGATTATGTCCCACCTATCGTCAGGCCATTCCATATGCTACTCACTGTGCCTGAAAACCTTGCTTGGGATGAACACTGTCACTTGGGCCGCTCCATATTTGATCAATTACGGGCATTTGGCTTCCCTGATCCGACACCGGAGGATGTGAGGAGTTATCCCTATCTGGCAGCCCGCATAGTGCTCGCTATCTTCCGGACGCGAATTCCTGAATACCACGTCAGGTGGGAGTTCGTGGACATAGATCATCTTATCGTGCTCGTCAAGAAGAGTGAAATCCTGAGGGAGTATTTAGCAGATGCTGTCGAGATTGAAACGTTTGCACTCATGCGTCGTTTGGGTACGATCTGCGACTAACCTAACACCTCTTCATATACTGACTGTGACTTTTATACAGCTTTTTGGTTTGATGAAGGTCCTCCTCTCGATCGTTAGAGACTTCTGGCATTGCAATTCTGTTTGATCTCAGATCATGTACGTTTACCACTGCAGGATTGGCTTGAAGAATCATAGCTCGCGGCAGCCCCATATGTTCGCCATAGATCCACTCATATTTTGATATTGCCATGTAATGGACACTAGCAGATCCAAATGATTGTACTAAATATGAGGCTATGCCGAGCTCTCAGTTACAGTCGATGTGAAAAGATCGGCGTTTGTATGTTGCTGTTAGGCCATTCGACTGCTCATCGTGCAAAGCCATTGGTGAACGATGACGCTCTCCTCGTACGAGCATGCAAAGGACTGCCGGCTACAATTTCGAAGCTCGAAGGTAAATGTGCGCAGAGCTGCAAGTATGTCGGCGTAACGATGGTGTTCCGGAGAAAGACACTGGAACTTTCCTCGAAATGAGGAATGGGACCAGATTCTTGCTCATTCCTCCTATTCCACCGCGTACAATTATCGATATTTGATGACATTCTTGCAAATGTATAACTTCGGCAGTCGACGTTGAGTATTTGGCCGTTGCGTCCGCAAAGCCCTTTGTTACTGTCGCGGAAAGTGCCGGTGGGCCATTCATAACGCAACGCATTATGAGTGCAATTTGCCTGACAACTAACTGCTACAAGCGACTACTGCAACCTCGCCCACACAATCCTCCAAAGATCAGGCGGTTTGGTCCGCAATCCGTAGTGCTCGCACACTGTGCCACTGGAATAGAAGACAAGGGAAAGGCGGCATCCGAGCAATTGTGCATCCCACTACCAATTCGAGTGACAATGACCGGTGATTCATCTAGCATCGATACTACTGTTGGCCCGCCTGAAAAACAAACCGTAGCCGGTCAACAGTGCGTTCCTCGCCATATGTGTGATTATACTGCGCACTGACCTTACTTTCTACAAAAGGGAAGGGCTGCTTACTTTGACCAAGTCGTCGTGATTGGAAGATGAGCCTCCCTACGTCCCACCTATCGCCAGACCATATGATATGGTACTCACGATGCCTAAAAATATGCCTTGAGATGAACACTCTGACTTGGACCGCATAATATTTGATGAATTACTCTCCCTTGGTTTCACCAATCCCGCACCAGGAGACATGAAGAGTGATCCCTATCTGGCAGCCTGTGTAGTGCTGGATATCTTCAGGACGTGTCTTCCAGAATACCATGTTAGGTTGGAGTTTGTGGACATCGATCATATTATCAATTCAAGGCGAATGAGATCCTGAGGGAATATTTAGCAGAAGCTGTCAATTGAAACGTATACACTTATGCATCGTTTGTGTACGCCCTGCTAGTGGCCTGACACCTCTTTATGCACTGATTGTGGCTGTCTGAAAGTTTACTGGTACGATGAAGGCCTTTCCCTTGATCGCTAGGGACTTATGACATCGCAATCACTTCGGCGACGCACTTGGAGCTCGGCTAATGCGCGCTATACGTCTCGATTGGCCAGATTAGAGTTTGATGGCAAAGTGCAAACTTTGCGAAAGAGCTCTACTGCATGTAGATGGCTATGGGATGGCCACAAATACAGGAACCCGCTCATTACTCCGTGATCGGGCCGGTACATCCGCGCCGGCAACGATGGTTGACACGTCCGAAACCTTCCAACGCGCATGCTCCGTCAGATGTCCCCGATAGGTGCAACTCAGCCTTTACCTTTATGCAACTTCGTCACATCAGCTCCGAAATATATGCTCAACAAACGAATGAAGCAAATGCAATGTGGAATTCTCCGCGCTCCACCGTAGTAGTAGTAATTATACACAAAGGAGAGCTTAAATGACGAAAGACCGCATCCTAGCGACGCAGGAAAGGGCGTTCTTCGTGTGATCTTGTAACGGCCAAAGACAACACGCTCCGTGAGTGGGCGGACACATTCATGGCCACAAACGGGGAGATCCTCACCAATCATTGTTTATTCTTGGCGATTCTCATCTTTAGTGCTCGTCGCCTCTCTGAGCTTCAGAATCATAGCCAACACTTCTTCGCATGCTCGTACGAGGATGGCATCAGCCCTCACTAATGGCCGCGCGGAACGAGTATGCGAATGATCCTAATAGCGGCACGTGAACATCGATGTCTTGCAATCCACATCAGCGAGAACTCGGCCTGACTTCAGCTTGAAAACAATCCTATGAATTTATCAGTATCTACAACGTATCCTTTCGCAACAGCAAGCTAAAATCCTTCAAGTACTGCAGTAATAGACGAACATGATTTAAGACAAACCAAAATTGCGAAAGAGGCCTAATATCAACCATACAACTGCTCGTCGAGCCATCGCATCACCCGCACATTCTTCACTGATGGAAAAGGGAGAAGATCTTGCATTCAAGAAGTTCACTTCGCACATTTCGGAACAACAGCTAAACGGTCCGCCTACTGGAAAAATCTGTTCGACCGAGGGGGCAAACCCATCTGCAGCGACAGTATGTGCGCCATGGCTATATACATGTATCCTACTGATTATGCTTTTTCAGTGAGAGAGGTCGCTTTACTTGGTGTACGAGGCAGTGCCCTCAAGAGATAAGTCTTCCTACATCTCTCCTATCGTCAGACCATGGTATTTGCTATACACTGTTCCCGAGGTCGAAGTGGACCACTCTTTCCTCGATGTATGGGTGTTTGACGAATTACATATATGTGGTTGCCCAAACCCGACACCAGAGGAAGTGAAGAACATTCCTTACCTGGCAGCGTGCATAATTCTGGGGATCTTCTCAACACGCATTCCCGATTACCACGTCAGGAAGGAGTTCATCGCCCTCATCAAAGCGAACGAGAACCTGCACCAGATGTTGGCCGATTGTATTTTAACTGAAAGTTTCTCTCTCACGCGTTGCCTGGGTACGTTCTGCGTGTAGAGTGACAGTTCTTCAAGTACTGATCATCACTTCTATGAAGGCGTTATGGGATTCTCTTTATCATCGTTTCAGCTCTCCCTTATGTATGCCTATCGCGGTGGAATGTGGAGAATCTCGACATGCAATTGTTTCGTATATTCATCACAAGCCTGTTGTCTGACATTGATTTGTCGTTAATAAGCTGAAACCAGTAATGCATTAAGGTAAAGCTGCGCGAAGCTTTCGACTATGCCTTGAAGATATCCGCGTTCACAATAATTCAGGCGACTTGACTTTTCGCCGATGCAAACTTGCGAATGGGGCAGGATACTTGTCTCATGAAAGGACGCGGAGCCAGTGGTCAGTCAGGTTCCAAGGCTCGTAATGATGGCGCGAGACGAAGTTGACAACGCGGGAAGGAACGCACACGGGGAAGGAATGCAGCCATTCCCTCCCGATTATCTTTCCAGCAGTACTTTCCCCAGACGGTGCAGATGTATTGAACTCACGTCGACAAAAGCATGAATGAGTCACAAACGTGTATGTATGCGTGTCTTTCGAATGTACAATTACTGATGGTACAAAGTACATCTACATGATCTAGCCTTCAACGTCCTAGTCGTGACGGTCATAAAGCGGTATCAGGGTATACAGTCGGTCCTCCACGACCTCCTCGACGTGATCTAATACGTCGCGCACGCCCCGGCCCTTCTTCCTCATATATTAAATCTATGCGTGCCTGTACGCATTGTACGACCGCCGCACCAGTTGCAGCAGATGATGTCGAAGATCACATCGAAGATGGTGACGAGGATCTGGAATGGTTCGTGAGTCGACGGAAAGTTCACGAGAAAACAAGTTATATTACCGTCACAACGATGCCGACGATGGTCATGAGAATGCTGGCGATAGCGCCGATGACAGCTTCAATACCACTGCCGATGGTAGAGAAGATAGTACCCTACAACGATTGTGAGGTGAGTATGACCGAAGTCAAAGTGAGACGATCGAGACAGGGACATACCATGTTGATAGCGGAGATGTTGTCAATTAAAGTCAACTGTTCAACGGGTAGATGGTGGAAACGTTCGATAGTGAGGGCTAGAACTCAGAGCGCGAGGGCTTTATAGCTCGTGGTGGGAGATGGAGCGGCGTGCTGATGACGTCTCGCACCACAAGGTGATAGATGGGGATAAAATACACCAGGCTGACGACGTGACACGCAGGCACAGGAGCATTGGTGGCCTTCTGCAGTCGCAAGTGTCGAATTCACGTCGGTTAAAGCACGTATGAGTCACAAACGTGTATGCACGCGTCTTTCGAATGTACAATTAGTGATGGTACAAATTACAATATCAGCATCTAGCCATCAATGACCGAGTGGTGACGGTCACGAAGCAGCGATATCAGGGTACCTGGGTATACGGATCGATCCTCCACGACCTCCTCGACGTGATCTTAATACGTCGCGCCTGCGCCTGCCCCCCTACTTCCGAACCTGTATCTGTGCGTACCCGTACGCCTCGTACGGCCGCCGCACCAGTTGCAGCAGATGATGTCGAAGATCACATCGAAGATGGTGACGAGGATCTGGGGTGATTTGTGAGCCGACTGAGAATCCACGAGAAACTAATATATACACACCGTCACAACGATGCTGACGATGGTCATGAGAATACTGGCGATAGCGGAGATGACGGCTTCGATGCCGGCGCCGATGGTAGAGAAGATAGTACCCTACAGGTGTTGCGAGATAAGTACGAACGGAGTCAAATGAAACGATCGAGACGGGAGCATACCATGTTGATAGCGGAGATGTTGTTAATTGAAGTGAAATGTACTAAGGGCTAGATGGTGGAAAGGTTCGGTAGTGAGGAGTAGTAATCAAGGGGCGCGGGTTTTATATCTCGTGCGGGAGGTGGAGCGGCGTGCAGATGACGTCTTGCACCTGGGGAGAACTAGAAGGCACCAGTCTGACGTCGCAGTATGCGGGGAACGGGGAGCATTCGTGGCCAGAAATGGTTCCGTGGTGCGCATGAGGAGCGGTTCCGACCAGCCTTAGCTCCACATTCGCCCGAAGTGGCTCAGGAAGGTTCCCAAGTTGCTGCCTCAGGTGATTTCGCTGCCAAATACAACGTATGGTCGTCACCAGGACACAGACAACTCTCAGGGATGGAACGCGGGACGGGCACGGGGTACAAAATGGCCAGATCGTTGCCAGAACATGCGTACTCGGCGGTGAGGTCGACCAGATGGAAGGGGACAAGGCGGGACGGCAAATGCCGGCCGCCGCGGTGCGCTGAGCGCCCTCGTGTGGCGGGCGCAGCAGCTGCAATGCATTGACAGCAACGTGTATACCTCCCGTTCTGTGCTGTAATAACTCAATCAGATTCTCCCAAGATGGCGACGTATGACTCTCTGCACAGACAATGCCGCACTCTCGAGTCGCTCTTTGATACCAAGCTCACGTCCTACTCGCGCCTCGCGTCGACCGTCACGCGGAACCCGGACGACGTCGAGGCAGGCGGCTCGGCTGAGCGGTGGCGGGATCTCGAGGTGGAGGTGGACGAGCTGCTGCAGAAGGTGTGTCGTACACGGCGTTCCAATGCGTGCGGCGCTCACGACTTGACACCCTAGCTAGGAGAGCTCAACGACCAACTCGCCGCGCTCTCGAACGACACTGACAACCCCCCGTCGCAGTCTATGCTGCGGGCGGTCCAGAGGCACCGGGAAGTGTACCAGGACTATTCCCGAGAGCTGCGGAGGACGAAGGTGCGAGGATTCACCCACAGTTGTGTGGGCTGCGCTGCTCACTGAAGTATGATCGGCGCAGGCGAACGTGCAGCATGCACTCGACCAGGCGAATCTCCTGAGCGGTGTGCGGAACGACATCGAGCAAGTTCTCTCCGCAGTACTCCGGGAACCTGACTGACTAGCTACGGACTATGCAGTGCATACAAGTCTTCCGCCGCGGACGCGTTGCTATCAGAGCGAGGGCACATAGACAACTCGCATCGAATGACGGACGACATCCTCGAGTGCGTGTTATTCCCTTCATTCTTCGGGGGTGTGTATGTCACTGACGCTCTATGATACAGGCAAGCATATGAAACACGCTCCGAGTTCTCTCGCCAGCGGTCAACAATATCAGGCATCAACACGCGCATGGCAGGGGTCATCAGTGAGCAAGGCCTACCCTTGTATCAATGGAGACTGACAGACCGTTCCTTGCGGCCAGGTACCATGCCAGGCATCAATGGCTTGCTATCCATGATCAAGACACGCCGTCGCCGAGATTCCATCATCATCGGCTGTGTTATTGGACTGTGCTTTGTTCTGCTGCTCATGTATATGTTTTGATCATCTCCTGCACTCTCATGGGACGTTTATATTCTAGCACTGTCCAATGTTGGCTCTTGGGTTAATGTTATGGTATCTTCATTTGTGTACCTATACCTCACGATAACTGTGAATCTAGGCACGCCTCTAGTCTTCTTCGCTCTCCGACTCGTCCAGCACCAGCCTCTTGCGATCACGTTTCTTCTTGACGGGTTCGTGATTGCCTCTGACGAAGGCGTTCCAGTTCTCCTCGAGCCTACGCACAGCACCCCACTGTGCTGCATCGTTGCCAGCCGTACCCTCGTCCCACACTTCCTCGACTCTCCAGCCCTTGACCTCGGCGACAGTCAGCAGCATGTCCCAGGTGTACGGACCCGAGAGACGGATGTCGTTGAAGTCGGATTCGACGAGAATGCGATTTGGCGAGCACGTCGCTATTAGCGCCTTGTGTGCTGTAGAACGAGCGTTGATGACAGTGGAAAGAGACAAAAACACATTGGAATGTTGTCTCTGAATCGCATGAGTGAGATCACCCGATGACGGGGCAGATGGCGAAGTACACACCTCAATATCCGCCCATGTCTGGGCGCTCAGTCCGCAACTATGCATGTCCACGCTAATCCTCAGCCAACTCTCCCCGTGCTTCACCTTCATCCGCTGGAGCAGCTCCACCGTCGCTTGCTGGCACTTCACACTATGCATGCTGACGTTCCGCTTCAGCTCAGCCGCCAGCGCAAGCTGCGCCTCCAGAACCGCCACCTGGTGCTCCAGCGGGATCGTGAACGGCGAGAGCTCGCGCGCGCCGTCGGCCTCCGCGTACGGTGGGGGCGCGGGCGGGGCGAAGGGTATGCGGCACGCGCGGTCGAGCCCAACCTCGCCGAGCATTGCCTGCGGGAACGCGCCGAGGTTCGCGCGGAGGTCGGCCAGGACGTCCGAGAGCAGAATCGGCTCCGGGAGGCACGCCAGCAGCCTGCGGAACGCATCCTCCTGCTGGGGCTTCGCCGCGGCGCCGGGGGCCGGGCTCGGGAAGAGCGCGCGGTAGTGCGCCTCCTTGGAGGGGGCGGGTGCGAGGGCGATCCAGTGCGCGAACCACGGGTGGTAGCCTGCAAGCGCATCAACGGGCGGCCCCTGCGGAGCGGCAGGGCGGCGCAGACAGACCGAAGCACGGGACGACCGTCGCGGGGTGCGCGGTGGCGAGCGCGCGGACGAGCGCCTGGTCGCTCTGGCGCGACGCCATGGCGCAGATGCGGTGCGGGAGGGCGGCGAGAGCGTCGGGGGGGATGGGCGAGTCGGTCGGGTGGCAGTGGACGTCGACGAGGTGGGCGAGCACGGAGGGATGGCCTGGCGGGCGGGGAGAAGATGTGCTTGCGGTCGCGGCTCCTGGGAGATCAGAGCGGGAGCCCATGTGCAGCTCGTTGAAGTCGTCGAGCGGGAAGGCGTGGCACGGCCAGCGGAGGCCAGCGGACGTGCTTGCGGGCGCTCCCTGCGATATTTCCGCCACCGTCACACAAATTTGGCGGGCGTCCGAAAGACTTTGCTATCTTCATTCGTCTGGCCTCCGCTCGTTCATGTTAGCACGCCTGTGCAGACATAGGCCAGGTCTTCTTACTATTCTCAATTCGCCGCGGTTTGCGTCGTCTCTCCGCCCTGTCACAATGGACTGCTTGGACCTGTCGCCACCCATCCACCGCGGCCTCACCGAAATCGTCGACAGGTCGATCTTCCGCAAGGACGTGGATATCATTGCGGCGAAGGTAGACGTCCTCAAGATTCAAGGTCTTGTGCGGTTGCTGAAAGAGTATGTCGCGATCCCTCTGGTATACACCCCGTACTGAAGTCGTGCGCAGTAATGCCATTCTGCAAACCCGGCGATACAGGAATGTGTTCAATTGTGAGGGCGGGAAAAAATTGATACTATTGCACTTCGCGAACGAAGGTGCATAGCCTTGTTTCTTCGCACAAGCAATGTCTAATGAATGGTATTGCAAGCAAGCTCAATTACCTCCAAATGTACGGGAGATCCTAGAGAAGGCGGGAGCTGAGATCGTTCCCTACACGCTGAAGCTCACTTATGACTTCTGGTTGGCAGGTGAGAGATATCTCGTCGAGGCGTAACTTGATTTGATTCACCATCCCTAGACGCCATCTTGCAGTCCGTGCTGCCCGAGCATCTCGTTGAAGCGCATCCTGCGGGTTACGCGTTAGTCGGGCATATAGGTTTGTCCTCTTGGTTTGCGACTGCTGAAATTGCGCATCTTTATCCACGGACCGCTAGCTCATTTGAACATCAACGAGGAGTACCTCCCGTACAAACGCCTCATTGGGCAGGTCATTTTGGATGTGAGTACCTAACTTCGTGGTGTCGTGCCATGAACTAAATTAGGTGTAGAAAAATCCCAGCGTTCGGACAGTGGTGAACAAGATCCAGACATTAGACGAGGAAAGCAACATATTCCGAGTCTTCAAAATGGAGCTCATTGCAGGAGAGCCCGAGTACATTGTAGATCATGTTCGTTCTCTTGCTTCACATCCTCAGAAACACATTCCTCATCAAAGACCTGTTTGAACAGCAAGAGCAAGAGTGTGGATTCACTTTCGATTTTACTCAGGTTTATTGGAATTCGCGGCTACAAGCAGAGCACGCACGTCTCGTCGACCTGTTCCAGCCTGAAGACCTTGTGGCAGATATCTTCGCTGGCGTCGGACCTTTTGCGATCCCTGCGGCTAAGAAGGGTTGCGCTATCTTCGCCAATGACCTCAACCCCAGCAGTTACCACTATTTGAATAAGAACATCATCCGAAACAATGTCAGTGCCCAGATTTATGGTATGGAGCGCCAGTCTGATTTTGACGTTCATTCCGGCTTGTCTACTGGCAGGTGAAGGATTTGGTCGTCTCGTCAAATGAAGACGGTCGGGAGTTCATTCGCTACGTGTTTCGACGAGCATGGGACATGCCCATGCCCCCATACGAGAGACGCCAGAAAGGCAAAGCCGCCAAACGCCCACCGTCGCAGACACGTTCTCTGACAGGTCCCGGCCGCCGACGCATCACCCATCTCGTCATGAATCTTCCACAGTCGGCGATTGAGTTCTTGGACGCGTTCCGGGGCGTGCTATCGCCCGATAACATGGGCGACCGGCCTTTGAGCGGCGAATACAGCGACGCGGCAGCGATGCCGATGATCCACTGCTACTGCTTTACCAAATTCATGAACCCCGACGAGGCAGAGACCGATATCCGAACGGTACGTGCCTGGCATGCCTCGGCCTGTTTGTTCGCTTGCTGATTCGCGCGCAGAGGGTGGAAGCTGCGTTGGGACATCCGCTGCCCAAGGAGACGTCCCTGTACTGTGTGCGCTCCGTCGCGCCCCACAAGGACATGTACTGTATCAGCTTTAGGCTGCCGTATGAAGTGGCCTTTGCTGCTTGATGTACTTTGCGATTTTGGACGAGTATGTATTTTGGGACTTCCAGGTAATGAACGCGGTGCATAGGCTGTCCCGGCCGTGCTTAGTCAGCAGCCTCTAAGCCCGCACGAAAAAATGCCTGCCCCGGCGGACAAACCTCTTTCCCTGCCAACGCATCGACATCCTCCGCAACGCGTAGAGGCGTCCTGCACGTCTCCTAGAGTCTTTCCTTGCATCTGAGCCTAGAATACCATACCAGCTCCCATCTAAATAGAGGACCTCTATAGTGTTCGAGCTCCAGCGCATCGACATAGAACGCGCCTATACCCTGCGTCATATCAACTCTATTTCATCTGGGGTTTGACGACAAACCTGACGACCACGAGCCATGTCCCCACTCTCGCTTCCGAGTGTGCTCCCCACCGTCCACTGTGATACCCCCGCCGAGACCCCCGCCGAGGCCCCGGGGTCGCGCGTATCCGCGATCCGGACTGTCAAGAGTGCTATCGCCGTCCCAGAGACGGAGCTGAAACGATGGAGGAGGACGTTTGACGCGAACGCGCAGACTACTGTGAACGGCGAGAAGCATGTCGACTGTTTCCGATCGTTGCTCGTGTACTGAGTTTGCACAGGTACTTGAACCCGGAGCAGTTCGTCAACGCCATCGCGCCGAAGAGCGACCTGCAGAAGATCGGCCGCACCCAGTTTGCGTCCCTCTTCCGTGTCGCGGACACTAACCGACGCGGACTGGTGTCGTGGGACGACTTCGTGGTGTTTGAGACTATCTTGAAGCGGCCGGACGCGGACTACTACATAGCCTTCCAGTACTTCGACGCGTACGTTCTGCTGCGCTCGGTTTCCTGCATCGCGCGTTCAAATGGATATATTTACCTTCCAGCGATGACTCTGGGACGATTACATATGACGAGTTCAAGAATGAGTTCAAGGCTAATATTGGGCCAGACTCCATACCCTTCGATTTCGAATGGTGTGTGGCAATTCCCTATCTAACGCAGAAGATGACGTTCACGCGATCATGTTCTCAGTGACTGGGTGAAACTGTATCTTGGCAAAAAGAACGGAACTCACGTCCTTGGATGTTCGTCTAGTCCAACATTTGTCTCTTTAGTTATTTCTGACTGATTGGCGTAGATGGCGAGTTCACACAGCTCATGAAGGGTCTCCAAGGAGAGCGGCTTCGTCAAGCATTCAAATACTTCGACAAAGACCAGGACGGTTTCATTCGTTCTGACCAGTTCAAGAGGATCATTCTAGTATGAGCCATATCGAGTCATTCTTGCGTCGAGGCTTTGACCCTCGATCCCCAGGAAATTGCTGGCCATAAACTATCTGATGCAGTAATAGAAAGATTGCCCACGCTCACTACACTGACCCCTGGAGGACGGATATCTTACTCGGAAGTCATTGCTTTCCATAATGTCATTAGAGGTGTGTTGTACGTCCTTGGTCTGGGCTGTCGAATGCTGAACTCGTTCTAGAAATGGATATGGTGGAACGGTAGGTTCAGAACTTCAAAGGCTAGACCTTGTGGAATCATGCATTTCGTGTCAGGATCATCCGGGAAGCCACCTCAAAGTCAAAAGACGGCCGCATCGACCAGTCCGACTTCCTCAACCACTGCGCGGCCTGCACGCGCTATTCGCTCTTCACACCCATGGAGGCGGCCATCATCTTCCACTTCGCCGGGCGGGGGAACGCTGGTCAGCGTCTTGCTTTGATTGACTTCGCGCAGCTGCTCGACCCGCGATGGAAGGCCCCCTCGGAGCAGATTGAGGCGAACCCTGTGAGCCAGGCAACCTCGGTTCTACAACAAGTCGCGGAGTCGGCGTACAACTTTGTTCAAGGAGGTGAGATGCGGACTGACTTGTCGAAAGAGCTAGAGACGCTAGTCCTCTGCCTCTAGGTATTGCCGGCGCTTTCGGAGCGACTATCGTGTATCCCATAGACCTTGGTGAGAAATTCTGCACCGCTGGTCGACGAGGCATCTCCATCTAACTTACTTGCCAGTGAAGGTACTGTTCATGATCTTGGGTGACTGGGAGGACCTCTCTAAATGCAACTTGACCGTCCCAAACTGCAGACTAGGTAATTTTAGTATTACTTTTCCCAATTGTCACGGGGCTGAGCATCCGGTGTAGAATGCAAAATCAACGTAGCACGGTAGTGGGACAGTTGCTGTACAAGAACAGCCTCGACTGCGTCCGAAAAGTGTTCCGCAACGAGGGTTTCCTAGGATTTTACCGGGGTCTTGGGCCGCAGCTGATTGTACGATCACTGTATCATGTGCCTGGTGCTTATCATCCACGATGCTGATGGCATTTTTAGGGTGTCGCACCGGAGAAAGCCATCAAATTGACCGTGAATGATTTCATACGCTCCCGGGCTATGGACCCGGAAACGGGTAGGATCAAGTTGTTCTGGGAATTTGTGGCGGGTGGAACGGCCGGTGGCTGCCAAGTGGTGCGTGCCATGGTCTGCATTATGGTATTGACGGATCTGATTGTCACACAGGTGTTCACGAACCCGCTAGAGATCGTGTAAGTTTCATTGCGATCCTTGGAAGAAGCATTCCTTGACCGGTATCCACATAGTAAAATTCGGCTGCAAATTCAAGGCGAGACGGCGAAGCTAGAGGGTGCCAAGCCGAAAGGCGCTGTTCATATCATCCGTCAACTCGGTCTGTTCGGTCTCTACAGGGGGGCAAGTGCATGTCTGTTGCGTGATATTCCTTTCTCCGCCATCTACTTCCCGGCATACTGGCATCTCAAGAGGGACGTGTTCGGTGAAGGTTATAACGGAAAGCAATTGGCCTTCCTAGAAATGCTGGCATCAGCATCGATAGCGTATGTTCATCTTGCGTTAACTGTCCCGGGGAGGCGTTGTCAGCCGGGGCTGCGCATGACGGTGAACTGATCCCTTCTGTGTGGCAGTGGCATGCCTGCAGCATACTTCACGACTCCAGCAGGTACGCATTTGTCACATTTTCTGTCGTAAACACTCTGAACTGTCGCTGTCAGATGTCGTCAAGACTCGCTTGCAAGTTGAGGCGCGAACTGGACAGACGCACTACAAGGGCCTGACTGATGCGTTTGTCAAGATCTGTACGTGATGAACAGCAGGCACCGTTGGGCAATTGACAGACGCAATCTCTGTCTCTGATTGACAGATCGTGAAGAAGGATTCAAGGCTTTCTTCAAAGGCGGTCCCGCGCGGGTCATTCGCAGCAGTCCACAGTTCGGTTTTACGCTTGTGGCGTATGAGTACCTGCATAAGGTGGGATTTTTCTTCGTCGTGACGGGCACAGTACTGATAGATGCCAACGGTACAGTTCCTCCCGGTAAGTGATGATGTCCCATTGGCGGGGAGAAGGCGGACCCTGATTGGTTGCCTAGTATCCGTTCAACGGACATGACCGAACGGTGGAAACCACTCTCACCAGCCCACCCGAGGACCTGTCAAAAGTGCGTGCCCGAAACGCCCTGAAGATTCTGTTGGATGTTTCGGGAGATTTTGGGCGCCGTTCGACGTAGATACGGCCTTTGGTTGGATAGCTTGGACACGGATTGTAATGGATTTAATACAGTACATATGGATCGTTTCGCAGAACGGGCTGAAGGGCCCAGACCGAATCAACGGTACACAAAGTCTTGGCTGAGTGTAGTAATCGGAGGAAGCAAGAGAACGACAGTGTCTCCTTAGAGACACGATCATCTGATGTTCCCGTCGTAACGGGCAGATTCGGTCGCGTGGTGGAAATCCGCTCATTAATAGGCTGCGACTGTCCATCCTTCGTTCTCGCCCCCCTCTCTCCTTCGCATTCGTCTTCGTTAACGGCCTTCAGTCCGTTCTTTCTTTTTTCAGCGGTGAGCCATTTTCTCGACCAATGATAGTACAGAACACAATTTGATCGTCGTGCAGAGTGCTCTGCGAGGTCGCAGAGATTTCCGCATAATTGCCACCACTGCTAGACAGTCCTGCCCAGCGTAGACCGCTCTCACTCTTTTCGCAACTTCACAGTCTTTTCGTCATTCGACATCTTCGCTTTCGTGCTTACGCTTTCGATTATTGCAAGCAAGTTGCTATACGATGAACTCCCTTTTTTTCGGTCTATCGCTGGCGAGCGCTGCTGCTGCTCAAGTTGTCGTGAACGGATGGTCTTCTGTGCCGGCGAGCGCTGTCACTATGGCAGCTCAGTCTTCTGCAGCGGCCAGCTATGGTGACGCAGCCTATGCTGCATCGTCGTCGGGAGGCTATGGCTATGCACCTCCGGCCGCGTACACTCAGGCTGCTAGCTATGTGACTTCTGCACCACCATCGGCTTATACTCCTCCGCCATCCACCGACATGTCCTATTCGTCGTTCACGGCAGGAGGCTACCAAAGCATGAACTGCGGATACGGCTACACCAAAGCAAGCGACGGCTCCTGCCAGGCGCAGTCTTGGGTATGGCCCCTTCCAGATTTGCACAGGCGGACGGGCATACTCACGTATCATCCCCTTGTTTAGTACCAGACACAGGGCTGCTACGAGACCATTATCATCAACAAGTGAGCCCAGTCTCATTCGTGTGCCGTATGGAATACGTTACTGAAGCCCAATTTAGTTCAGGAGGCTATGGGGGCTATGGCTACGGCGGAGATTGCGGAAGCGTCTCCACCGTCACCATGACTGATACGATGACGGTCACGTCCACGGCGACCATGACGGAGGTAAACACAGCTCGCAATTTATTATTGCAGAATGAATGCTCACCACACACAATGAAACAGACCATGACCGTCCCAACCACTGTCACTCAGTATCAGACCGTCACACAGGTCATGACCGATATCGAGTCCGTGACCTTGACAGACGTTGTGACATCTACGCAGCTCGTCCCGACCACACGCGTCTGGGTGTCCACCCAAATAGTTGATGAGACTATGACACAGGAGATCACCCTTACCGCGACGGAGACGAGCACCTTGGTCAACGTGTATACGGAGACTGACACCGCGACTGCGACCGCGACCGAGACACAGACCGCGACTGCGACCGACTTCGTCACCCTGACGCAGGTCAGCACGCTTGTGCAGCCCACGACCTTCGTCTCTGTGTACGTGAGCACCGACATTATTGACAACGTAAGTGCATCCGGTGCTTGATTGATTCCCTGAAATATTGACTCACGTCCGTCCGCAGACCTTGACCGTGGTCAACACGCAAACTGCGACAATCACCGATGAGATGACCATTGTCCAGACTGCAACCATGACCGACGTTGTCACAGACTTCATGACTGTGACACAAGTCAGCACTCTTGTCCAGCCCACGACCTTGACTTCCATTTGGGTCAGCACCGAGGTCATTGACAACGTAAGACTCACAATCTCCTTTTATTCGGCTTTGGCCTGACACGAATACGTAGACAATGACCATCGATCATACCCTCGTCTCGACCATGATCGAGGATATGACCATCTTGCAGACTCAGACCCTTATCTCGACCGCCACTGCCACCCAAACGGATACAGTAACTAACACCGCGACCGCGACGGAGGTGCAGGAGGTTGCTGACACTGCCTTGGCATCTTGCCTGAGCTCGGTGCGCATTTTCCAGTGCTTCTGTTGGTCGAAAAATTCTGATGTCTTGATGTAGTGCAAGAGCGACTACTGGCTGACGCCAGGGAACAGCAACAGCAACACGTATGCAAGCCCGCCTGTCTCATCGTACGCGGTGTACGGCAGTTCGACGTCGTGGTACGCCATGCCAACGGCCACGGCGGCCGCTGCGTCCGGCGGGAGCTACGGCTCCTCCTGGTGATCCGAAGGCTCCACTGCGGGCAGCTTCGGATTCCCGTAGATGCACTCTGTTCCCTCGTTCGTCAGACTTGTTCATGGACCTGTTTTCGGACTGCTTAGTTACTCTCGTATCCACTAGTGTGCGTACCCTGTTGAGATTGTCATGGACTCGAGTAGCTCACTGCATGTCATCGTTATTCTGCAATCGCGTCGACCTCGGGCGTTAAAACTATATGTTAGCTGTGCTTAATCTGTACTCTGACAACTTCTCTCTTTTTGAGCGGAGAGGATCTTCCGGGTTATGGCTCAGCCAGGCTGCATGGAACTTGGAAGACGCAGAGGCCCCGTGATAGCGGTGGGTGTCAGGCGCCTGTGTGAGCGTGAGACTTCCGGGTCGGGCATGCCATAACAGATGGCAATCGCGTAGGAACACCGAGGATGCTGATTTCATCTCTTTGCATCCGAACCGGAGGAACTTGAGCCACTGCAACTCCGAATAGCTCTGACCACTCCAGCTTCGGTACTTTGCATACTATCCCCACCACCTGAGGCGCCTTCATACTGATTGCACGATGCCTTTGCGCGAGACTGAAGATTCAACCGACTCTGTGACACTGCAGGATGTGAAGGAGCCCTTCCTGATCTTCTATTCCTCTCGCGATGAGAGCGGCAAACTTTGGTGTCCGGTAAGCACTCGACGATACCGCACAGACACAAGCAACTGACACATTCTTCGCAGGACTGTGTCGCTGTCGAAAACTTGGTGCAGGAAGTATTCGGTCCGGAGGGTGGTCCCTCCGGCCTGATCGTATATGTCGGCCAGAGATCTGAGTTGAGAGTTCGACCAATTTCATCTCAGGCGATTAACCATCGTCTGTTAGGTGGAAGACACCCAATAACCCTTTTAGAGGGGCGCCGTGGAACGTTAACGCAATCCCTACTGTCATCAGAATTCGAGACGTGCGAGCCTTCACATGGGTTACACCGAGCGCTCCGATAGACTGATCCTATTACTCTTTTGACCAGGGTGCACGACTCGTGGAGACAGAGATAGCGCGCGAGCTTGCTTCATTTGTTAAATCAGTGTAGCCGTGTCACAACGGGAGGGCTCGTTGAGGCATGGCTTCCGCTTACGCGTAGATCACGCTACGCCTGGGCAGAACCGCATGCTGACAGAGCGCCCGGGGCTCTCGCCGCTGAATGCGTAGCTAGCGCCAATTGAAGCCACGCACGGCGTTATCATCTCATGACAGTTCAGTTTCCCCTCGTGGTATTGACTTTTGCCACATACATGACCGCGCTCTTCCCATCCACCCACGACGGTGGGCGGCGGTTCCAGATGGTGCATCCTATCTTACCTGTAGCTGCCAGAAGGACCGATAATGTCGACCCTGCTCGAGGGCTCAACGAAAGAAGAAACTTCCGATGCCACCTGAACACTCGGCGCTTGTTGCGTGCTCTACACCCATTGTGCGTTTGAGTTCATATCTCCGTTCGGTATCTACTTAAATCGTATGCATGGCTAATGTCATCTCTCCTCCCCCGTTGACACTCCCCACCCAGATAACGCTCTCGTTTGGACATGACTCTTGACAGCCACTCAACGTGCGACATCTTAAAGAGTTCGGCCGGGTCCGTGCTTGTCCCGCAGGCGAACTGGCAGGAGATCTCGGAGCGAAAGACCAAGCTACGCCAGTCACTTCTTGATCGCTGGCCGGAATGGAAATTAAACCATACGGTACCCGACTATGTGACAGATGTTTCGGCACTGCCCACTTCACAGCTGACTCCCCGCGAATACGAAATTGTCCATCTCGACGCGACATCGCTGGTCCACTGTTTGCGAAATCGCCGCTACACTGCTGTTGAGGTCCTGAAGGCATTCTGCCACGTCGCGACAATCGCACAAGGACTGACCAATTGCCTTACCGAAATAATGTTTGACGACGGCTTAAAGAGGGCAGCGGAGCTCGACACGCACCTGGAGGAGACTGGCGAGGTAGTCGGACCTTTGCACGGTTTACCTGTGTCGGTTAAGGATCATATCATGGTCAAGAATTATGACACGGCCACCGGATATATCGCTTGGGCCTTCAATACAGTTGCTACTAAGGATGCGGTTGTCGTCGATATTCTGCGCAAAGCCGGTGCTGTTTTATATGTAAAGACAGCGAATCCGCAGACGCTACTGGTTTGTCTCTATCGATATTGCCGTTTGACCCATGATTAATAGCGGAGTAGTCGTTGGAAACGAACAACAACATATTCGGCAGAACGCATAATCCGTTCAATCGTGGTCAGTGACTTCTTGACACTGATGTTCCGAGTATCACGATGCTGACAACACGACATCTAGCGCTTACACCTGGAGGAAGCAGTGGGGGAGAGAGTGCCTTGATTGCTGTCCATGGAAGTCCACTGGGAATCGGCACGGACATAGGAGGATCAATCGTATGTACCGATTGACATGTTCCGGCCTCAACCTAATCTTACGGAAAATCTGGTGCGCAGCGAATTCCAGCTGCGCATATGGGCTTATACGGGTTAAAGGGTTCCGTGGCACGTATGCCCCACGCGGGTTTAATGGGTTCGCATGATGGGATGGATGCGATCATTGGCGCTCTTGGTCCAATCACCACATCCGCCCGTGACCTATCATTGTTCTGCCGGGTCATGCTACAGTATGAGCCTTGGCTGGTGGAGCCGCAGCTGCTTGAAATTCCGTGGAAACAGAGTGTGGTAGATGGCGAGGGCATCCCGGACAAATTATCAATTGCGATTCTATGGGACGACGGAGTCGTAGCACCTCACCCACCCATCCTTGACGCCTTAAAGCGGACCAGACACGCACTTCTCGCTGCTGGCCATGAAGTGATCTCGTGGTTACCCGTGGATCACCAGAAGGCGTGGGACATCATTGTGAGTGCCCCCGTTTTGCGGTGACACATGTCCTGACATCTGCTTCATGAGACCAAATTATACTTCCTTGACGGCGGTGCAGAGTATCGCGAAATCTTGAAGAACGACCCAGCTGTTCCGCAGTCGAATTGGATATTGTCGCAAGTACCGAATAACGGCAAGCCGTTCACCGCCGCTGAGATCTTTCAGTTGAATCTGGCTCGAGATGCATTCCGATGCAAGATCGCCGCCCATTGGAACGGCACGTCACTGCGAACAACCACGGGACGGCATGTCGACGCTGTACTATGCCCTGTAGCTCCCACACTGGCACCGCCCCACGATACTACGCAGTGGTGGGGCTATACGTCGTATTGGAATTTACTGGACTTTCCGGCAGCAGTATTCCCGGTTGGACGTTTCAAGGCGCAGGGATACACTCCTTTGGATGTCTCAGCCGAGTACACAATCCCGGGCCGCACTAGAAATGCCGTGGAAGATTTTGTGCAAGCACAATGGAACCCTGTCATGTACGACAATGCGCCAATCAGCCTGCAGCTTGTTGGAAGGAGACTGAACGAGGAGAAGGTCTTGGGAATTCTTCGGCTTGTTGAACATGCGCTTGACATATCTCGAGCGCATGTCATTTGACCTGTCCTGGATAGATTATTTATGTTCAGTATTTCGGAATTCGGGTCAAATGCCGCACGGACATTATGGTGGCGCAACAACATGGGTATTGACCGGTCGAGATTAACACAATCCGCGCGGTTTTCGGACATTATGCACTTGCGGAGAGCCATGTAGTTGTCAGGGGGTTCAGGCTTCCTTTGCCCCTCCGGCGAGCATGCACGATCAGGTTTCATGGCTCCTCGTGACGAAACCTCTTGTAACGATTACGACGACGAAACATTCAGTTGGAGAAGAGGCTTGATTGACGCCACATTATAGGCGCTGCTCAGCTCAACCAAGTGTTCAACAAACACAGCACGCGATTCGAGTCGTTGCAGCTGCACCCTGCCACGTAGCGGATAGCGACTGCCAAGCTCCCGATTGCAAAGTACCAGAATTGCATGCGCGGTACGGCATTGGCCCTGTTTTGAGCGGGTTTTCGAAGCAATGTGCCTGATGCGCTGATGGGCTCAGATACTGCGCATAATTCGCACGAAAGGCTCCAGCATGGGCATAACAGGCCATTATCCAATTCCACGACTGTGGCGGTGGTATGATCCCGGCTTGGAATACTGTCCTGTTCCTGGAGTCGAGACGACGCGTGACTCCGGGCACTCTGCGGACGTCGAGCAACAGTTTGGTAGCTGACTGGACACAACTGTTGGATTGGTAAGATGACTCGATTCCTGGATCAAGGTCATCTCCAGGACTGCACCGCAGCCGGCCAGCGATGTCCTGCGACAAGTCGAGACACGGACGCCATGCACCGCCATTGGTCCCACGTGGGCCACGCGGCCGTGGCTGTCGTGAGCGGAGAACCTCAGGGCGGGAGTCGACACGCCATGACAAGCCTCGAGTTCCGCAAAGCATCGCTTTCTTGTTACTTGGCACCTGTTGAGTATTTTCTGGTCTCAGCGCCAGAGTTTTTGCACGACCGCGCGGCGAGCCGAAATGGCCCAACGTTGTGAGTGTTAAAAAATTGACTCTCATCCCGGCATCCGCCATTGCTATGCTAACGGAAAGACGTAGTCTGCCTCCTACACAAGACCTTGTTCGGCACATGGATCCCTACCGTGACACACCCCGACATTACCCAAGGTCCCTACGATGGCGCTATTAGCTGCAGCGCTCAATGGCCCGAGCGCGTGTCGTCGGAGTGCCGCCTTGCCTGTGTTCCCGCTCGTCTGAGCCTCGGGGACGAGATCGGGATTGCGGCGAGGCCACTTTCCTGCTTTCAGGATCTGATCCAGATCTATCTTGATCCACTGAAGCACGGGTGACTTGTTTTGACTCCGGCTTTCTCTCCAAGCTTGCCTAGCGCGCGGTGTTCTGGTATTAGTCAGTATGGCTGTAACTAATGCCCTGGAGTCCCGTACTTTGGTATAAAAGCCAAGGACCAAAGCAGCAATAGCCCATCCATCTAACAGACTCATCTCCGGGTTCGCTTCTCATATAAATATTCTCCCTTTGTTACCTCAGTACGTCTAATCCCTCCTCCCCTTTGCACCACACTCAAGTTCATCCTCTCCATCGCAGTATCTTGCCTAATGCCGGGTCTCAACGCGTCGTGCCCCCAGACCTTCATTGTTCAGCATGATTGCGCGAGCGACTACCTCGCATTTGCTTACCCTACCCTCCGTCGTCACGAGGCATCTGCAAACATCGTCCTTGCGCACGCTCTTAAACGAATCAGCGCAGAGGCTGCGCTCAGCGGGTACCAGTTCGTGAGCGATTCGGACGTGGAAGCTTGGCTCCATTCGGCGGATCCATCGGCCTTCACCCCTCACCAAAGCGAGGGTTCATTCTGGCTCACCATGTGGAGCACCTCCTCGTCGTCACTCCCCACTCTCGACCTCGTTCTGTCTTGTGTCAACTGGACCTTGGGCAACTATCCCATATTCCTATGGACTCCTCATCAGGCGAATGCAGCATCATCCACGTGGCTAGCTCCTCGCATCGCTCAACTAGCCGAGCATCTGCATTTCTGTGTCCCCCCGGAACGAGTTTACTCCGTGTTCGGCATGACTTCCTTGGTTAAGGCATTTGTGCGCCAGTGGACCGCCATGACAGGATTCGTCGTCGAGCCCGAGCCATTCTATGCCGCCCTCTTCTCGTACTGTAACGGTAGGACGTACCGGAAGTCCGATGTGCCACTGCCTCAGGGCCACTCCCTTCGGCGAGCTACGCTCAGGGATCTAGAGCCCGTCGCGCAACTGTGCAAAGAATTTGCGGATGATACAGTACGTGCCTGAGCATGGTCCCTGTATGAAATAACGTTGACAATAGCCCTGAATGATCTAGATTTATTTCCCATTGGAAATTGAGAAAGCTCGGCTAGAGGCACACGCGTTAATTTCCAAGGGCCAGATATGGGTCTACGATGCCGACGACGACATCACGACAATTTGTGCTGTCACCCGCGACACTAACCGTGTGTCCGCCATCACCAAGGTTTACACGACTCCGAGGTGGAGGCGACATGGATGCGCGGAGTTCTTGGTGCGGGATGTCACAGCTCGGTACGCCACTGCCGATCAATTTGAGTTTCGGCGCTGTTCTCATTACCTTTGGCCAGGCTTCTGTTTGATTGTGGCAAGGACAGCGTCGTGCTGTATGTGGGCCACACAAACAACGCGCAGCGCGTATATGAGCGCGTGGGATTCGTCGGCTTGTGCGGCAAGGACAAACCGGAGGGCGTCGAGGACTCTCTAGAACTCGGGTTTGCTGGAACGAACAGGGGTCACTGGTAATTGGATACTGGTCGCGCACAAAATTATAACCTATTAATTGCTCGAACTTTCCACGCGGAATGTAGCACTAGCTTCACCTCATTCGTTATCATCAATTATTTGGTGTTGTACATGATTATTATTATAATGCACGGGAATTGACAGGCTATTGCATGTTTTATGCCTTGCTCAAATGAAATCTGGATTTCATTCTAGTGTATGACGCGGGGACCCAAGACATGCCAAAGGCGATGTCTACTGAATGTGCCACCAGGTCATTGGAACACTCCAGAATCAATGTAGATATTTATTTTCAGTGCACAGCTGACTATCGGCCGACTACTACTCCTCGAACGGTGTATTGGCTCTCACAAAGTCACCGCCTTTCCCGCCCTCCTTCCTGACAACCATGATGTCTCCTACAATCATTTCCTTTCCGGCGACAGCCTTTAGCATATCCCATACAGTCAGGAGACCAACTGATACTGCGGTCAACGCCTCCATTTCGACACCCGTCTTTCCCTCGCATGTCACTTCCGCACGGCATACGATGCTGTACTTCGAGTGTTCCTGGCTTCTGGTGTGCGTTGACTCGATACTTCCGATGTCGGGCTTTTCGCTGAGATCAATGCGGTCCGATGCTTTCTCCGCTTTTGGCGGTATGTGCACTTCGGGCTCCAAAGTTACCACGATACGGGACAGCTGCAGGGGATGACACAGCGGGATGAGATCCGAAGTCCGCTTACATCCCATGATGGCTGCGAGCTGCGCGACGGTCAAGACGTCACCCTTGCTTCGGGCTTTGGCCTTTGCTGACTCGATCTTCCTGCGCGATTCCGAACCGTCGTACTCCGAATGGTCAGACGCCCAAGGGCGCTCGGGTTCCGGCGCGGTCCTCGTGGTAATAAGCTCGAAGGCAACCCGGGGAATAAAAATACGGCCATAGGCTACGGCCGTCCGCCTGCTCGCTTCCTTAGACGACACATCAACCATGGCGGCGCGACCGGAATCGTCTATGTGCGTCAGTCGTGGGGCGCTAGACGTTTCATCCGTGGTCGTCGCTCGAGAACTCTGCTGACGCAATGCCGCCGGCGAAAAGGGCGGAGCGAGCGAACTGATTGGAACTGGAATTGAATGATGCAATGCTTTCTGGCGCGTTCGTTGTATCATATGTGTCAACGCGTGCGTGCGGTGCATATGGCGTCCTACGAGTTGGGCGACATATCAGGACAGGAAATCAGACAAAGTATAGCTGTGCGCACAACTGGGGCAATAGGAACACACTCAACCTCCTATGAGTATCATCGGTCTATTTGACACGACGTCAATATCCTCCATCCCGGCGTGCTTCGCCTTCTTTCCTCGGACCGCAAGTCCGATGGTACGCGCAAGTTCGGCATCTGACGCGCCACTACGTATTTGATCCCGGAGGGATATCTCCTTAGCGTCGAATAGGCAGACCTTTACGTGAACAGAATATTTGAAAATCAAGCATCTGCAAAACCGGAGGAGAGAAAGCTTACTTTGATTTGGCCATCCGCAGTTAACCTCAGACGATTGCAAGAGCCACAGAAATGATCAGACATGCTGCTGATGAATCCGAAACTGCCTCGATAACCCGGTATGATGTATGATCGGGCAGTGTCATTCAGGTCGTCAGATGCTTTGATAAGCCCAGCGTGCTTGTTTTTGATACGATCTAGGAGTTCTGAGGAAGGCAGCATCTTCGCTTTGTCCCACTTGTTCCCTGTAGCCCGCGATCTAATTTAGAAGTCCAACAAACCAGATGAACAAACTTACCTGTGAACGGCATGAACTCGATAAATCGGACGGATAGATCGCGATCCCTCGTCATCTCCAGGAAATCGAGCACTTCCGCATCATTAAGGCCCTTGATGACCACCACATTCAACTTCACTGATTGGAGTCCTAGTGACAGGGCTGTATCCAGTGAGCGGAGGACCGCGTCATGACCCGTTCTCCGTGTCATAAACTCAAACTTGAAGGGGTCTAGAGTATCCAGGCTGTGTGTGTCATCAATATCCGCCGCGGTACGGCCACCAGCTGCGGAAATATACCTCAGATTGAGATGCGTGAGCCCATTCTCTACCAATGTTGGTAGACGTCTTGCTAATGCAATACCGTTACTAGTCATGCCAATGGACTGCAGTCCGTGGAGGCGCAGGTCATTAAGCCGGGCTGACGGAACATTCATACAAGATCCGGAAGAAGTTGATGGCAACCTACCGACTATATTCACAATGCCTTTCCTAACTGTAGGCTCTCCGCCGGTTAATCTGATCTTCGTTACGCCGCTTTTGACAAAGAGGGTAGCCAGGCGTATAATCTCATCGTCCGTCAAGATGTGGTCTCGAGGCGACAACTCGACGCCTTCTTCGGGCATGCAATAGAAACCTACCGCAAACCACGCATCAGCATAAGGCTCGCGCTGCTAGGAAGCCTGATTCACATCTAAGATTGCAACGCTCCGTCAAGGAGATCCGCAGATAATTATGCTTCCTGTCGAAGGTGTCAACCAGGAAAGGAGAGACAGACTGCTCTGAGTCTATCCTCTCTATCCTCTCCTGGATATTCGGTGATCCCGCTGAGCACCTCGCTACCTTGATTGATTTCCGGGATAACATACCTGTACATAAGCTCGCAGCTTACGTCCCTGGGTCTGGCCCGCGCTCGCGATACTCTTCAGGCCTCGTCGCGTAGACTGAACGCTCGGTACCGCGTCGCGAACACATCGGGAGAGATGCGAGAGGCGAATGGGTCGAGACATGGCTGTCCCAAAGGAAGGTGACGCTCAAGTCAGACTGTCCATAACGCTCGAGCCAATGTGTGCTGCTTCGCACAAGCGGACAGCAGCGGCGACGCCGGGAACACTCAGTGGGCCTTCGCCACGTGGCCGATCACGAGATCCCTTTGGACAGCCGCGTGTTTGGTTGTCGCCCTGGAATGGCAGGCAGCGAGCAGCTATCGCAACAACCGTACAAACAGACATCCAGCGACTCCCGCCGTTTGAGATTCTTACAAGAACGCGGACTGAAGTGATAGCCGGAGACCACTGAGATCAGATCCTACACTCCCCTCAGCCAGACCTCGCAGACTCCCCATCGCTCGTCCCGGTCCTCCTGCAGCTGTGCCCGGAAGTACCGCCCAGACACCCGCTGATACAGGGAATCAGAGGCAACGAGCACCTGCACACTGCATTCCCGCAGGTAGCGTGACCCTGAGCCGGCTAGCGTTTCTGGGTCTCTCACCGTGCTATCGTAGCAGATAGGTCGCACAGCGATGGTGTGCTGATATTACCAAAAGGTGAGACGGCTGAAAATAAAAGCCTGCGAATGTGAAGGGGCACGCACCCAGTTCATATTGTCGTTCGAGGTCTGGAAAGTGCTTGCTTTCAAAATCTGTTCTGTACCTGAATCTACAAGCCAAGCCAGCTCTACTGCCGTCAAGTTCTTGATTTTCCCAACGTCTGAGAGCATATCCAAGGCGATGACGTCTCCATTCTTGGCATCTGACACCAGAACGTCAAACAGTAATTAATATAGGTCACAGGCACGCTCACCCTCAGGACTGCGGAAGCACGTTTCCCCCTGGGTATCCACAGCATGTGAGGGCGGGTATCCCAGATACTGCGCTCTACCGTCTTCGCCCAAGAGTTCCTGATTGCGCGCCTCGAGGTCGAGAATGTTGGTCACATTCGTACTTTCATGAATGATAGTGCGAGGAAGTAGTCGAATGTTTGTCTCCATCACACACGCAGAACCGCCACATGCAGCTCGTGTCCAGGGTGGAGAGGGCTGATGGTCGGATAGGGAAGTATAAGGGACACGTTTGCTCTTGGCGCTGCATGACTCGTCTTCGCAGCGCAGGATCGAGTCTAAGTATCGTGTAGCTTTCATCTATACAAAAGGCGCGTGAGCACCGCTTGACAGTACGATGACAGGGAACAGACATACAATGTGCTTCACGTTCCGCTCGTGACCTTCCTCGCCTTCAGTGAACGGCTTCCCTCCGCCGAGTTCGAAGTCTTGGTCAAACCATACCTCCGGAACGCGGTTGCCGAGTATCGTAAAATAGTTATCTGCCATCGCTATCTCTTCCTCGGTGACATGCAGCCTGTACATGAGCGCCAGAAATAGTTCCGCTTGGGAGCGTTCTAGGATTGTGCCGTGCCCTAACCACGCAGATGAGGTATGGATATCGGAGAAGTACGAGGAGCTGGACCGCGGGACGTGTATTTCGCGGAGAATTGTGGACAGGTGTTCATGAGGCGGAAGTAGATGGATAGCAGGGGCGGAGCTGTCCTCTGCGATGCGGGTATGAAGAGCTTCTATGATCTCCGGCCGAATCAGATAGTCATCGTCCTTGGAAAGGCTAGCGTCAGTCAAATGGTACTAAATAGGGTAAGCACAATATTGGCACACTTGTATGAAGCAGTACGGGGTGTTCACTTGCGCACAGGCCAAATAACGCGCTTGGAATAGCATGTTTTTTGGGGAGTTATGTATCCTCAGCCTATCCGGAGTGCAGCCAGTGTCCTTGAAGTACTGAAAGCATAATATGGTACATCGTAAAGATCATTTCATTCCATGAGAGGCGTATGCAGACTTCATACGAGAACTTGGCCGGGCTGTTGTTCCAAATGAGGACCTCCGATATCACGCCGTCAAGCCATGGGCCACACAGCAGAGATGTGATGAGAAGCACGTTGGGGAAACGAGACCAGTTCAGAATGATAGCCGTCGTATCAGCTCCACGAGTTACCGCTGTATTGTTGAGGATACGTTGGTATGACCGAAGGTCGGAAGCTTCTTCGAAGGAGCGATAAGTCACAGGATGACTTCGAGGAGTGAAGCCAATGTCGGCGAGTATGGGATGAAATCGTGACGGAGGCCTTGCCTTGACGTCATGTTTAGGAAACAGATAGCGCACGAATAAGGAGGCAAAGATAGGTATCGCAAGTCTTGGCAGAAAGCGGATGAGTTCACGCACGGAGGGCATGACGGTGCACTTGCACTGGCGGGGCCAAATAGGCGCCGTGTACATGTTGGGCGCTAGACATGCGCACGTGGCAAAAGGCACGTGAATATTACCCCGCAGTGGAGGCGCCAGTTGCGCGGCGACGAACGTTGAGCGCACAAAGTCCGTCCTCGCCATCGCCACCCTCATCTTCGCCTCTGAGTCTATCCATCAGCAGACGCGTCTACTGTATCCCGGGGCTGTACGGCCTTAGCCTTATAACCACCCCAAGTCGCGCGATCACCGCAATGCTTGCCCCAACCCGTTTCAACGCCCGCGCCCTCGCGTCGAGGCTGAGATCCATAGAGGCCAGACGAGCTATCTCTGTGCAGGTAGGCCGCCAGCGGTGCAGGACCGAGAATAGTCTCAGGTTGACGTCGTCTGTGTCGTCTTCCTTCCATTCGGACGCCGCCCTTCGCGGTGTTCAGAGCCTATTGCACGGCTCCCCTGAGGCCCAGGCGGAGGGGGATGTGCAGGTTCAGCATCACTCGCAGCTCATTGCTCGTGGAAAGTATGTCCATGGCTTCGAAGGTACGTACTCTCCTTTATTACCACTATGTGCAAAATGTGAGGGTTGCCTCCGCCACAGTCCACCATGTGCAGCCGTACGCAATAGACAAGTACAAGAAGGCTGCGTGAGTCCTACTTGTGTTTCTTCGTACTTCAGATGTCTCTTAGCTCTACCCGATTAGTGAGAAGTACTACACGACGATCAAGGATGACCCAGACTTGCACGTGAAGCTGTCGGGAAGCTGGGAGGCAGTGGTTGGGGAGCAGGATACCTTCTGTGAGAGCCACACAGAAATTCCTCGACGCAAATTTCTATGCTGATTATCTCAAGTTCATATTCTCGAGTATGAGAACTATAGTGGATATGATAAGACTACGAAGAAGATTCGCAATTCTGATGTAGGCGGATCTCCTTCGCGACGTTTGCGATATCTGAGCCTCCATGTTGTAATTACAGCATATCAAAGCCTACTACGACATGATTCCTCATCTTAGATCACGATCGTCGCAGCTATGCCAAGAGTTCGCATTCATGCCCACCGCGCCCCCTCACTCTGAAGGTGGCATTTTCGAGTTGAGATCGTACCAGCTAAACCCTGGCACCTTACTTCAATGGGAGCAGACATGGTAAGTAGAATTGTACTTCTCCCTTTGTTTTGGCGCGCTTACCGGACTGTGCGTCTCAGGCGCAAGGGTATCGATGCACGCCGCAATATGGTCGCACCTGTTGGTGCTTGGTTCTCGCAAGTCGGACGTCTCCACCAGGTCCACCACATGTGGCAGTACCCGTATGTCATATAAGCATAATTTATTCGACGTATCTTGATTAGTTTTGCACAGCGATCTTCAAACTCGGAAGGAGATGCGCGAGAAGGCTTGGAAATTGGAAGGCTGGTCAGAGACAGTATCGAAGGTGAGGTGATTCTTTCAGCTTCGCAAGAAACGGGCTGACCTGGAGATGCAGACGGCGGAATTCTCCAAGTTCATGGATTCTATCATCTTGGTGCCGCTGCCATACAGCCCTTTGAAGTGAGGGCATGGATGCACTATGGATACCGGACTGTGATTACTGTCGACGGGCGATCTCCCTCTATTTTTTGCTGAGGGGAATCGTATCGACGCGATACCTGGGCTGCCAAGAGCATGGCCCCATCGGATGGAGTTCTGACAATGTCAGCTGCAATTAGTGGCGTCTTGTAACCATATGCTGTTATCAATAGTTCTCGCACATACTGTGGGCTTACGCCCAAACAATGAGGCACACATCAACTTCGGTGCCGTGCGCACGCCGCAACGGTGCGAAAATGGCAGCACCTCGACGTGATAAGGCGCGGGCGTTGCGAGGAGACTGGCGCCACTCACACGTTCGTATCAGTCGTAATCATACCCTAAGGATCTTTGTCTGAGCTAAGTCTCGAGCGATCGTTGTACCAGCCACAGGAGTCACAAGCTTCCCTGCTGTTGGTAGAGCTTCCCCCTTATCATATGCGCAGCAGCCAATGAGTAGTTGGATGCTGCCCGATCTCTAATTGAGGGCACGTCGAATCGGCAGGCACGGCACAGTAGCCAGAACTTCAGACCGATTTTCTCGAAGAGCAGGACGCTCGTCCTGATGGACCAAGATTGGTTATTGTACTAGCGTGTGGCGTAGAGGGCGCGCGTGTGGTGATCATAATTGTCATTAGCAAGGGCGTGCGCAGACGGGCGATCGCTACTCGCGACTGCCACACAAGCGTTGCCAGGGTAGAATTGGGTTGCGCTGGTCGTCGAGCACGCAGAAATACAATGGCTGGGTCGCAGACGGGGCTGGTAGAGTGCTCGGCTACTGTTATAGCCAGAGCGGCGATCGGGCAGCGGATCTGATATGGGAGAACAATGCAAGGCTGAGCCTGGTGTGCATGGACCCACAATACCAACACATGCACCAACTTTTGCCTTTTAAGCCCCCTCCTCTATCCTGAAAGACGGAAGGATCTGCACGATTGGGCCTCATGGCAAGCGTCGATAGTCTGCTCAATCCCGCATCGAGCAGCGGAAGCAGTTCCAGGTATGCGCAAGCGGGCGCCGTGCGCCCCCATCTCTCCCCCACCCGTGCTGAGCATGCTCATCCATATCGCAGGCCACCCAAACGTCCCTCTGAGACAGGAAGCCCCTCATCCTCCCCAGAAAATACAGAGGAGCAGACGGTGACAGAGCAATCATACTATGGCCAGGCCGACGCGGTTGTCCGACCACATGAGCCTCATCCGCAGTGTCCCAACACCCTCTCATGCCTACCCGATACCGATGGAAGACCGCAACATACCCTTCCTGTGATTCTACGCTGCGCTATCTTAGGTAGCCCTAAGAAGCGTCTCACTATCCGCGAAATATACGCTGCGATGGAGAGGAAATACCCTTACTATCTGACTGCGGGGCCGGCGTGGAAGGTGAGTCTTTACCCAGACTCGTTCCCTCGCCTCTGTCTGAGCCTGGACCTCCCTCCATCTCTCAATCGCAGCAATCTGTGCGGCACCATTTATCTCTCAATCGTCTGTTCGAGCGCCAACCCCGGCCAGCCACTGATCCTGGCTTTGGGTCGTACTGGACCGTGAACCTCGAAGCTCCTCCAGGGACGAAACGTCCCCGCAAACGGGGTCGCCCAAACAAAGCCGGTGTTGACCCCAACACCATTGTTCAACCACCCGTGCTACATGGGCCTCCGGTGATGTTGACGCGACCCATGCCACCACACGACGACGTTGCCTCATCTGTCCACCATCCACTAGGCCATTTCTCCATGCACACACCCATTCAACCTGCGCACCATTCTCCCATCCATGCACCCGGTCAGCCGCCCCATCACCCACTGAGCCACACATCCAACCATACCGCCAATCACACAGCCAATCATACATCTAACCACACAGCCAACCACACGCCCAATCACGCAAACATCCACCCACCCGGCCATCCACCGAATTCATCTGCTGCGCCTACGCTTAGGCCAGTCGACAGCCGTTCGTTCAGCTACTCCTCGTTGCCACGGGCGAATGGCATCTATGATCCCGATGAAGATGATGAAATGGACTGGGATGCGTCGGGGGATGCCACGCCGGATGATGACGACGTGAGCGAGGAGGATGCGGTGCCGCCACCATACAGGCACATACCAGATCCTCCCGATGCGCCAACATCCGCCAGCCCTAACAGCCCTACGAGCAAATCGGGGCTCCATGGTGCTTTCGCGACCTTTGGGAGCCTTGAAAGTCCCAGCAATGCATCATCGGCGGACCGGCTGAAGACAGAAGTGACGAGCTTGCGCAAGCAGGCTGCAGATCTGATGACTCAGTCGATGCGTCTTCAGGACCAGCTCGCTGCGGCTCAGCAGGAGGCCTCCCGGGCGAAGGCATCGCTGCAGATGCTGGAGAACAGGCTTGAAGACGAGACGCGGAGAAGACGGGAGGCAGAAAAGATGGCGGACGAGGAGTCCAGGCTGAGACGTGTTGCCGAGGACACGTTGCGGGCCTATCAGACGCAGAGAAGAGCGCAGCATGCCGGGTATACATCTTCACGCTCATGATTGTTATCTTTTATCGTCACTGTAGCCCTGGATTCTACTTTCGTTCTCTCCCCGTCGGTGGACCCGGCGTTTATATCCGTCCAAAGCTTCCGAGGGTCGTCTGAACCTGTGGGATCAGTCGCGGCTGGCTTCCGCCCGTGGGGCTTCGGATTGTACCTTTAGCGAGGCATTATGTAGAATAGAGCGCGCCCTTGCGCTGTATGTCATCTGTCCTATTGACTGGTTATTTACGATGACCTTGGATCGCTCACGATTACACAATGTATACGGAATCCGCACAAATGCACGATGAGTTTTCCGGGCATAATTCACAGACGCTTCGTTGGCAAGCATAGCGATGAAAAGCATCTGGAGAGTCTTGTGGGAATGAAGAAATCATCCTAGTCATAGACACGGTGAAAGAGTATACGAAATGAATTCCTTAACAAGCAGAGATGCAGAGCCCCTGCCTCGCAGAGAAATGCAGATAAGCCCGAATGTGATTGAACCATCGTCTTAGCAGAAGTAAAATGATTCATAAACAAGCCATGAGACACTAGGGCGTAATGATGATGAAGGATGAAGCGCGATCCCACAAGCACCGAATTGAATAAATGGACCAGGTCACCAGGAGGACTAGTAAGCGCCCGTAGGCGTAGCGGCATTAAGGCCGTTGCACAACAGAGACAAACAAAATAGCGACCGCACGAAAAGTTAGCAGCGGCTTCAGCGATTGGTCAAATTCCTGCCATGTCCTCAGCAGTCCGCCCAAAGCTCAAGGCTGCGTAAGTTTGACTCTTTATTTATGAAAGGGCTTATAGTTGACTGTTGCATATAGTTTCAAAAAGGCCCGTGTCATTGCCCCTCTGCATACGGGCGGACCCGTCGCCATTACCCAGGATGGGACCAAACTTGTAACCTGTGTAGAAGAGGAGGCGATCTTGACTGATGTGCAAGCTGGAACGGAGATATGTCGGTTCCTAGGGGTGCGTGTCCAATTTTCAGGATTTGACATGAAAGCTGAATATCCATGCACAGGACACTGAGTCCATCACCGCCCTCTGCATTACGCCCTCCTCGACCCATCTCTTACTTTTCACCTCCTCCCTCGCGCTCCGCATTTACGAGATCCCATCTAGTCTCGAGCCTCTATCCAAGCCTGTGCAGCCTATTCGCGTGATAGCTCGCGCACATGACGCGCCAGTGCATGTTTGCAGGGCCGACCCGACTTCGACGTACCTAGCGTCTGGAGCTGCGGACGGCACTGTCAAGGTCTGGCACATCCAGCGCGGATATGTGACGCACGTCTTCAAAGGGCATGGTGGTGTGGTCAGTGCGCTCGCCTTCAACTACCCGTTCGACCCGTCCTCGGTCGTCCGGGAGCAGAAGATGCAACTCGTTACGGCGTCCGTGGACACCCGCATCCGCATATTCGACCTCTCTGCTGCGACCTCGAAGACTGGAGCTGCTGCGAAGGCAGAAGCCGTACTGGAGGGTCACGTTTCCGTCCCCCGTGGCCTTGACGTCTCCGCAGACGGGAAATGGCTCATCAGCGGAGGCAGAGACTCTGTCGTCATGATCTGGGATATCTCTTCTGGTCACGAGAATACCACCCCAAAGACTAAAAGCAGCAAGGGCAAAGGCAAGGAAACCAAGTTCTCCCCTGTGCTCTCGAAGACGATTCCTGTACTGGAGCGTGTGGAGGCCGTGGGTCTACTTCGTCACGACGAAGATCTGGCGGGTTCTCCTTCTGGTCCAAACAAGCTGCGCTTCTACACTGCGGGTGAGAAGGGCGTCGTCAAGATCTGGGATGCTAGGGAAGGCGCTGTTTTGTTCACTCTCGGACAAGAGCAAGATGCTGTCGATGAAGAGCAGGAAGAGCAACGGCAAATCCTACACAGCATGTGAGTACCTACGCAATTATCTCCACTTGAACTCAATGCTGACGAGCTTTTAGTTACCTCCCGTCCAAGTCCGTAATTGTGTCCGTGCATGCAGATCAAAACATCTTGTTCCACTCGCTGTCATCGCAATCGCTCGCTCGGCAGATGATCGGATACAATGATGAAATCGTCGATGCTACATTCCTGTCCCCACATCTGCCTCAAAACGCACCAGCTGGGCCTCCGTCCGCCAAGTATATGGACACGCATGTCGCACTCGCCACGAATTCGTCTCTGATTCGAGTGTACTCGACTTCTTCGCTGGACGCTCGTCTTCTATCCGGCCATTCGGATATTGTCCTTTCCTTGGCTGGCGCCGCAGACGGCCGTGTCCTCGCGAGCGGCAGCAAGGATCGATCCGCAAGAATTTGGGCGCCTCAGCATAGTAATCCAGAGGGAGAGGCCGATCAGCAGGCCCTATCAGAATGGGGGTGTGTCGCCGTCTGCGAGGGTCATGCTGAGAGTGTAGGTGCCATCGCGATGTCGCGAAAGCCGACCGAAAACGCCTCCGAGGGGGCACTGCGATTCATGTTCACTGGAAGCCAAGATCGGACGATCAAGATGTGGGATCTTTCGTCGGTACCGTTGACATACGACGCTGCGGAGGAAACCCGCACAGTCAAGTGCAAGAGCCTGACTACACACAAAGCACACGACAAGGACATCAACTCGCTGGATGTTGCGCCAAACGACAAGCTGCTTGTTTCCGGCTCTCAGGACCGCACCGCTAAGGTATGGGAGATCGAGTACGTCATTACGGGCGGTGACAAGTCGCGCACCGTCCGTGGCGAGTTGAAGCTACTCGGAACATGCAAGGGGCACAAGCGTGGCGTGTGGTGCGTGCGCTTTGGCCGCGCAGAACGCGTGCTCGCGACCGGGAGCGGCGACAAGACCGTCAAGCTGTGGAATCTGGAGGACTTTACGTGTGTGAAGACGTTCGAGGGCCACACAAACTCGGTGCTACGCGTCGACTTCCTTAATGCGGGAATGCAACTGGTCAGCGCTGCAAGTGACGGGCTCGTTAAGCTTTGGAACGTGCGCGATGAGGAGTGCACCGCGACGATGGACAACCACGAGAACAAGGTGCGTCTGACTCTAGTCCGCCGGATGATTCCTAACTCTGAAATACCACTTGCGCAGGTCTGGGCGCTGGCTATCAGTAGCGACGAGCGGACGATCGTCTCGGGGGCTGCAGACTCTGTGGTGACCTTCTGGGAAGACTGCACAGAAGAGCAAGAACAAGAGAAGGAGAGCAAGCGCGCCGAGCTCGTCTCCAAGTACGTTCCCCGCCTTTCTCTTACGGCACTCACGCTGACCACGTCGCAGAGAGCAAGACTTCATGAACTACCTCGCGCTGCACGACTACCGCAACGCGATCCTGCTTGCGCTCGCGATGGAGCAGCCCGGGCGGCTCCTCTCGCTCTTCAGAAACCTCCCCTCCGATGCCGCGTCCTCGGACATCGACGCGTCCTCCTCTGTCACCGGGCACCCGGCTGTGGACGAGGTCGTGCGCACGCTCTCGGGGCCGGACCTCGCGCGGCTACTTCGCTACGTGCGCGACTGGAACGCGCGCGCCAAGACGAGCGGCGTCGCGCAGCGCGTGCTGCATGCGGTCGTCAAGCTGCGCGCGGTGGACGATGTCGTCGCGGCGTTCGGTGAGGACAATGCACTGAGCCTCGCCGCGGAGGTCACGGAGGGCATGCGGTCAAAGGACCCGAAGGGCTCCACCGCGCTGAAGGAGCTTGTGGAGGCGCTCATTCCGTACACGGAGCGCCACCTGGCGAGGATGGAGCGGTTGTTGCAAGATAGCTATGTTGTGGACTACCTTTTGGGCGAGATGGACGATGGGCTGTTCAACGATGTGGAGGACGACACCCACGATGCGCCCATGGATGTTGATCGGGCTGTCGAAGTCTCCGCATAACATACCTGTACATTCTCATACTATCAGTGGCTCAGTTTTGCAAGTGTTTCGCCTCCCTTCTGCCACGAACTGCCTTAAGATCCCTCGGAAATTCTATATTACGGTGTGTTATCTTCCAAGCTTTCTTGATGAATATTTCAGAGTCCTGAGATCCATCACTTTGTGATACTGCACACAGTCGTCCGTAAGTCCTACGCTTACACACGGCACCTGAAATGCGCCTGTCGAATGTGTATATGCTTATTTTGGGGCGCTCGCGACACTACGAGTGGAATCCTGCAGCCGTTCTTGAGATCCGAAATATAAGGGAAGATTTTATAAATTTTTCGAGAGTTTTGGACATGCCAAGAGCGAGAGACCGTGCCGGCACATAAGCGCTTACACTGACCCCATTTCCGTGACTTTTGGTCTCCAGTAAGGCACTCTCGAGTTATGCAGGAATGAGGGTAAAAATGTAATAATATGATATGAGATGTTTATTTTCAGAGGAAATGGAAAGTGATGAATAGGCGAAGTCGCATATCTCTCACGGTTGCAGAACTGGGCCAGTACTGATAATAATCTACGCATCCATGCCACGCTCATGTACTCTTTTCGTCGTTGCGCGATGCGGTTTTGGTGAAGCACCATATTTGGTGGGATTCATATTGGGAAAGTGCTAAATATACTGACAATGCGACTATTTCACAAGGCTACAGAGTTCTGATGGCAGAGAAGACCGTGAAACTCATGCTACACAAGGAGTTGAAGATTATAGAAGACAGTGTAATACGGATTACTTTTCACCCTATCAAGCAAAGCGGACCTTCTCTCCAGGACGACCTTCAGAAACGAGGACAACGGCCTGACAGAGCACATCAGCATCTCCGATAAACACGCCAAGAGTTGACTTCGGCACTCACATATTTGCCGCTGATCTTCCAGCCCTCTTCCTCTTTATCGAGACGCTCTGCAAGCTCATCACCATTCGGTCCGAGACCGACGACGACGTCGCTCTTGATCGTGCGCAAGCTGCAGATCTTCGGAGCACCAGCTGCAGAGGCCATGGGACCGATGGCAATCTCGAATTCTGTCGACGGAGGAGCAGCACAGTCGTAGGTGAGCTGTTCATCCCAGTCAGCACCTTGGTTTGTCCACAAATATTCCATGAAACAAACCTTGCGGTGGTTGAGGTCGCCCTTGAAGAACACAAGGTCGGATCGAGAGAGATGCAGGAAGAGATCCGGCGCCTCGCTGGGAAGATCCCAGAAGGTGTAACCAGTGCACCAGAACGGGTGCTGCTCATACACCCACTTGCCCTCGCTCTCGTATTGCTAACAATTGCTCGTGATGAGCTGGGAGATTCGATGCGATGGTTGCTATACATACCTTCCAGCGCCGGCCCATGCGGCGCAAGCTCTCCTTCTCTTCCTCTGTGGCAACAGGGAAGAGATGGCCATACGTCATCGAATTAAGCAACCAACTCCAATCCTTCTTTGTCACGTCGGAGACGAACCACGGATACCGCTTGCCGTGGAAGCGGACCTCCTTCGCGAGGCCGCTCTGGAGCAGAAAATCGGCTGTGCGAGGGAACAGGTCAGATTTGCAGATCGAATATCCTCGGCCTTCGCACGTACCGTAGACGCAGTCACAGTACAACTCGAAGCCAGCGTTATCGAGGACAAAGTCGATCCTGCCACCAGTCGTCTCCCGCAGATCACGGACAATCTCCCACAGACGGTTCATGTGGTTACCGAGAATGTTCTTCTCCGTTGCAGACAGCGCTTCACCGCCAGTAGACTGGAGCGACTTGATCTGCTCTTCCGTCATGTTGATAAGCAGGGAAAGATCGGTCGAATTCCCCCAGAGGCAGACTAGAAAACCAATATCAGCTTAGTTATTGCTAAGGATGAAAGTAAAAGCGCACTCTGAGTGAGTTCCATGAACATGAGACGTTCCTCCTCGAGCCTCTGCTCATCTGTGAGACCATCTCTGTGTCTCCAGGGCTCAGCAAAGCGCATAGAAAGTTCAAAGACGGCCTCATAGGAGCGGGAGAATGTGTCGCACTGCGTAGGATTCCATGAATGGCGTGTCTCAGGAACTCGAAAGACGTACAAACCTTCTGCCTAAAGAACACGTCGTACGTCTGCCAATACTTGCTGACGCTAAAGCACTCCCGCAGGCGACGGTACTTGTACGCCTCGGCAAACAGCCACGGAGCATTCATGAAGTCCTTTCCTAGATCGAATACTAGTAAGCACTCGTTCTGCGATCAAGAGTCCTTCGGACCGCCGGGCCGATGTCAGATTGCCATCATTCCAGAAAGGATATTAGATTGCCAAATCAGGAATGTGGCGCGCGTACGCGAATTTGACCGGCGTAGCCAAGGCCATGGTTGATCCGGCTCACCTTGGAAGTATTTCGCAATCTCCTTGTTCCAGAGAGGGACATCTGCTTCGCCGTCGTCGATAATTGGACGCAGCTTGGCGTGTTCCTGCAATTCGGTCTTGAGGGTGTCCATACGCTCGATGCACTTGATGAGGTCGACGATGCGGTCTTCCTCCGACTCCTGGTTCAAGGTGAGGATGACATCATCGATCGCCTTGCCGAGGATTGTCGGCAAACGATGACCCATCGTGGCATGCGCGAACGAGTATCTACGCGTCCAGAATATCAGCTACGCGCCACAAACCTGCGGTGGTTTTTGGACGACGTACGTGTGGTAGCCGCGGAAAGCGGGCCACGGCGGGTTGTTGGGGTCAATCTGTGGTGAAGCCTCAGCATACGATCTGATGGAATGAAGGAGAGCGCATATAGGAGGCGAGCAGCATCACCCTGAATGGCGGAGACGGCATAGGAGACATTACGCACCGATGATGGGGTACGCGGCCAGGGGGCCTTGATGTCCTTCTTGCTGGGGAGGTGAGAGAGCTTCAGCGACATGCGACCGGGCGCCCCCTCGACGCCCGTAGTCTCGGTGTTGGGCGGCGCGGCACCGTTGGGCACAATGTTGGCCTCCTTGAATGAAGACATGATTGGAGACTCGGCTAGTGTTTCTGTTTCTGAGGGTGGGGAGGGGGTAGGGGGGAAGTAGTCAGTCATGCGGTCGAAAGTGGTCATGGTTAGAGTGTGTAAGGGCAAGGTGCGCGTCGGGCGACGAACAGGTAGTGGTGCGCAAGGCAAGGGCGTTGAACCCGTTGAGAGGGATGCGATATGGAGGGGCTCTGAAAGACGTACCTTTATAGGGAAGGCGGAGATGGTGGCCGTTCAAAGGAGGACGCGCTCACCTCCACTCGTTCGTTTTCTCGACCCGTCGGCACGCGCCCGAGGATTGACGTCACGCGCCCTGTTATCTGCGGCCTCCTTCCTCATCGGGACGCGCGGCCGGAGCAGCTCCTGCCCGAAACGGCCGCTTTCCTGCCTGCACGCGCCGGGCCGCCTCCTGAGGCCGCTGCACGCAGACGCAGAAGTCCGGAGAACAGTGTCGAACTGCCTTGGGGCCTCCGATTCCGGGGGGCCTGTGCCATTTCTTCGCGCGTTAGAACTCGAAGACGCCATGAGAGCAAGTGGCCGCCCTTGGGTCGCCGTGCTCTTCGCCGCCGCCCTATGCTCGTTGCCGAACCTGCCGCCGGAAGCAGCGCCAATAGCGCCAACTTATCTGCCGTCGAATCACTCCCCCACTTTCCCGCCTGCCATCTTCGTAGTTCCACCTGGCTTTCTGGCCTTCCCGCGCACGGTTCCCTTCCTTCGTCCGGTCTTTCGGAGGTGCGGCGCACCGCCTCAGCAGTGCAGCATCTATCGGTGTTATTATGCGAGCGGGAAGTCGCGTACTCCGCAGCTCTCTATCATCACCGACAGAGTCCTCCTGACATCATCTGGCTCGCAACATACAAACGTGTGAGGTGGGGCCGTACGTTACACAGATGGACTCACCTACTACTCCGCTCCGTAAAGTTCTCTCTGCGCTATGTGTAATTGGGCCTTCCGGCAGCAATGCAAACCGACATTGATGCGAGTGACCCACTACACATCGGGGTGCCACCCTGACACTCGGGAGATGCACGGCTCTCAATTCTATGACTTGTGGACAGTGTTCCGCGCACACCGTTAGTCCGATCCTGGCTCCGTCCGATGACAAGAATGCGTCCCCGCTTGCCTGAGCCAGTACAGGACTCACGATAAGGGTATCTGCCATACATCGCGGTCTGCGCTAAGCAAGGCGTGAGTACAAACGAGCAGAGTTTAGAGCCGTGCACCCGCGCCCATGCCAAGTGTCGACTCGTGGCACCTCGTGCCGTCCTATCATATAGAAGGCGTTCAGACGGACCAGCTTCCCTTGCCATTGGGGCAGGCTCCGGCGCGGCTGCGTGGCACGCGACTCTGGCGCATTACCATAATAGCACAATGCCTCCATATATCCTGGCGCATGTACGAAATAGGCCACGGCGGGTGAAGATCTGGTGAAGATGGTCGGAGCGGAAGGGAGGGAATTCATATGGCCCCTTCGGTCGAACGTTTCTGGGGTGCTCTTCAGGACACACGAGACATGGAGTAGAATGGTAGTGGAATGGCTGATTTGTCGTGATGATCAGATGATCTGCTGAATGGCTGCGCGCACAACTGTATTAGATGCTGGTGTGAGAGGTAAGTGTGCATGCCGCATGCCGTCCATAACGCACTGGGCAAATAGATCGGTAGTTGGACTGCAACGCAGGAGGACAGACTGCTAGAACCGACAGCAGAGACCATACTCTTGAAGAACCTGATTTTCAGGCCACAGAGACTAACCAACAGCAATTACATCTTCAGGCAACAAAGACCAACCGACCTGAGCAATTACCAAGCAATAGAGGCTAACCGGCTGTGATTACTCTCTTATACAAAGTGCTTGGATCTTCATGCAACAAGCACATTGGCTACTGAGGCTGGTCAACCTCGACAAAGAGGGCGATCGTGTGCCTACAGCACGTGGAAGCCAAACAAGTGCCAATAACGCGTCCACGACACGAGTGTGTCTCGATCGCGTCTCGCTGCGCCACCCGGGGCTTCCGCGGGGTTAACAAATAGCGAGCGCACGCCGACTCCGGGGCCGACTTCTGTACGCCGGTCGAGTCTTTCCATCAAACATACGACGCGGACCGGAGCGGACGTCCACTTGGATGCCTAAAAGGCGCATCGGCTTCCATTTTGAACTCCAACGCGTCAGGAACATGCTCTGAGACTGCCTCTCTGGGCCGCTTTGGTACACACGCCTGTGGTGACGCTCAGGTGCGACGTACTCGGGGTCGATGTTGAGGCGGGCCGTTCTCGGACTGCACCGACTGTACCTGATGTGTGGGAGATGAGTCATGGCCGTCGTTGGCTTTCATATATTCATAGGCCCCAGAGTCTACTATTGGCACTGCAATGCAGAGGTGACTGCTCGATGGAGAGTTGCTTACGTGCAGGCCTCCGATCATAATTACCATCAGGGAAAATCTATCTAGTATGGTATTTGATAATCGTCTTCAGTGCTCGTGGCCGCGGCAGCGTGCCCCTACATGTGCCTCCAGTCGAGATTCCGAGCACATCCAGTGATGCGAATCTAGTCCAGAAGAGGCAAACCACGCTCACATGAGATTCACGACGTCGAAGTCGGAATTTGTTCATTGCACGTACAAGTCAAGCTTCCCCATCGACCACAAGGCCAATGCCGTGTATCAACCGCGAATTTGAGCGTAAGAATTGACGGGGAATGAGCAGACACACGTCGACCCTCGGGCATAAACACGTAAAGCAGATAAATTCCAGTGTCCTCTAAACCCAAACAACAGAAACCCCAATATATATGAGAGTCCATGATCTCATGCCAGATTCTGACTCGACCTGACCTGCGACCGCGCGCCACTTACGGGGTGGGGCTGGAAGCACAGTCAGCAATGCTGCGAAGAAACCTGAAAGCTCACTTACACGGGGGCGACGGAGGTGGCCGGACCGGGGTCGGTCGAAAGAGTAGGGAAGGCAGCCGTCGTACACTGGGTGACGGATAACAGTTAGTTAACATGGTCAGTTACCAAAGAGTGTAGAGACGTACAGCCTGGTCAACATCAGCATTTGTCAGGCCAGCGGGGAAGTGGGGGGTGCCCTCAGCAGCAGGCGGGACAGGAATCTGCAAACACGTCAATGCCCGCTGCGATATATCATGAGAATGGAGCACATACCACATCGGAGCAGTCTGTCAGCGTGGCGGTATCCTGCCCGATGGTTGCCAAGGTAGACATGGCGGCCTTGAACAGGGTCTGCTGCCTGCTCAAGTCGTCTGTGATATCACCAGTGAGGATGCCGCCAAATAGAACAAGTATAGATAAGTACTCACCGGCGAAGGATTGCCACTCGCACGCGGTACGGTTGTCACGAGCAAGCTATATCCAAGCGTTAGCATCTGGTACAGGAACACTCAACCAGCATACGAACCAAGAAGTCAGACTGGAGACGGATCTCTCCAGCAATGGGAGACTCGACCTCGCCAGGATTGCCGACAGTGCTGAAGACATATATCAGCCACGTTGTAGGATACGAGCGATAATTGACTCACCCAGGCCAAAGGGTACCCGTGAGCTGGGTCTCGATAAAGAACTGCGTGTCGAAGTTTCCAGGGGTCGAGTCGAACGGCGAGCCAGGGATCGTGGGGTCAACGAAGCTTGCCGCAGCGACCGAGTGCCTTCGACCCGCTCAGAACCCGACGCTGTCTGATGAATATTGAAATGGACGCACGAAGAGAGAAGCCAGACAACGTGCTGAGGGTCGAAGCCGCCCGCATCGTTGAAGCGCGCGAGAATGCTCGTCACGTTATCTACATTAGTGTCAGCAAGATGCTACGAATATTCGAGTCAACGAAAGCAGAGCGCACCGAAGGGTTCGGGAACGAGCCCATCAGGAGCAGCGGCGGTCGCTAGTGAAGATCAGATCAACAACGATTCGTAGTGATACGGGTATTAGTATCATACCAGCAGGACGACCTGTAAGTGTGCCACATCAGCACGTGACATTTGGCACCAGGAATGAAAGTTACCGACCGATCACGAAGTCGAGCTGAGGCGCGCCAGGGCAGTTACTCAGACCTACAGCGCCCGCGAACTGGATGCTAAAATGCCAAAGTAAGGGATTGCTCAGACTCTGTAGAAATAAACCTACAAATCTCCTGCGGAGATGTTGTACTTCGCGACGAATGGTGCTTGCAAGTTCACAATTTCATCGATACCTAACATTCATTGTGAGAATGTGCCTGAGAAGCACGGAGATGATGCATACCAGCGTTAGCCGCATAAGCCGTCTCGGTGGAAGCGAATGTAATGATCGAACCGTCCGCACCTCCGCCGCTGCAATGCTGTGAGAACACAGGCACTCGTGGGAGGAAAGCTTATAGCATACCCGAACTGTCCCTCAGCAGTGAGCGCGGGAGAAAATCCGATGGCGTCGTGGAAGGTGAGCCGGAGGGACTCGTGAGCCTCCGCGCCGCACTGGCTGCCCTCAAAGAGATTCGCCTGGATATCCTCCAGAATAGGGAAGAGGAAGCAGCAAGCCTCGTTAGTTACGGTGCTCCCGTCGGGGCAAGTTGCCTTGCGGGTAATGGCACCTGCGGAACAGGCTGTCAGTTTTCCAAGAAGCAATGGGACATTGGACGGCGCGTACCGTTGGCAGCCTGGAGAGCCGCGAGCAGGGAAACGAGGGATGCGAGGACTGAGAAGGCCATGGCAAAAGTGAGGAGAATGAACTAAGAGGTCCTGAAGACATTCCGTGATGCAAGATGTGCTCTTATACGTTCTGCAAAGCACCGATCGGCCTGAGCATCTCTCAGGCCTTCGCAAAGAACCCGTCGGTTGTCATGCAAGGTACTATAGCGCACTCAAGGCGGCCAATGAAGGCCGCTGCGTTTCCAACGCGTTGTGTATACCACAACCGTGGATTGTGCACAGCTGTAGGACGCGGCAATCCAATAAATTCAAAATACGTAACGATTTTGATCAGCGCGCGCTCGCGCATAGCGCCTCTGGCCTTCGCAGACCGCCTTGCGCACTTCCCCGCCGATCGAAAAAGGCTGCGTATACCCCGCAAGGAGAACAAGGGCGCGCATGCGGGCCCGAAAGAGCGCTATGGGCGCATAAAGTGATCTGTCCATCATCGCACTTGACAGACATCTCCGAACTGATACAGTCGTACATTTGACTCCAGACGGCGCGAGACGGCGTACCTAGCAGCTGTGTGAACATACCGTAGAATGGTGCGCTACCACGTATGGTGGTTTGTTGAGCGTCGGCTGTGTATGCGGGAGTTTGGCCATCGGCCACGCGAGGCGCGTTCTGACCGGAAACCAAGTACCCCGTCACCCAAGTCCAAGGGTGCGGCAGCGTTGCATAGAACGTTCGTAAAGCCCCATGATGTGCCCAGGTCTGATGGGTCCTGAAGGAGTGATGTCTAGGTCCGTTGTGCTGCTCATGAGTCATGGCGCTGGGCTGCGCATGATAGAAATGTCCAGGCTGAGGTGGAGCAGCTGCTCCCCGGGTCGCCTGGAGCTAGGACAGCTCGGATATAGTGCGCAGACACAATGTGCATTGACTGAAAGTTAAGAATTGAGCCAGTAATGGAATAATGTAACAAGCTGTGATCGTTCAGGAGGAACTTGCCGGTTGCCTTTCCTGGCGAGGTAAGATTTCGATCTCCGCAGAAAGGTAAATGTCTATTCCTCCATCCTCAGGCTGTCCTCTAAGCGTTACTTGTTTTGTTCTGCTCCACATGGCTCCGTTCACGTCGCGACAGCTGAAGTTTTCTGGCTGTGTGGGTAGCATTCACCACGGGCCCGACGTTCGGACAATTCTCAGGAGGGTCTGTTGTTGAATCTCTCCCACGTCGCTCCCGCCCCTCGGTACCGCCTTCTCCGTGATGGCCGCCTGCGGACTGCACCCGACCAGCCTGCACGTCTCCCGCTGAACCCCGAGCTTGTCTTTGGGGAACGTGTTTGCGTGTACCTGGGCGTGAATCAGCTAGATTGCGACATAACAGCGCTTGGCATGAAGCGCACTCTCTTATATACCAATGTGCGCGAGAGCATTTGCACGGAGGTAGATTAAACAGACATCCTGCATCATCTCACGAACTGTACCGCCCTCACCACAAGTACGACCTGCTGGACCGCATCCAGGCCTTTTACACGCCACCCCGCTGGACACTGCCGAGCTGCGTCCGCCAAATTGTTTTCAAATCGACAAGTGCATGTATGCCTGAGCCGGCTCCACTGCAATGCATTAGTATCTTCCAGTTCAGAAAAACATAGCAGTCTCGGATCGGAGAAAAGTACGCTCATACATATCCGAGCGGCCGGTGCGCGTCATTGGCAGCTTAAGTGACAGGAAAGACATATCAATAAGGCGACGGCGCCGATATGCCGAAATCAGTTGATATCTGGCCGGCAATGACAGCGGACTTGTCTGGCTCGTAAAACTTCGGCTGTCCTCTGGTCTGCGAAACGTACTTCGAAAAAGATTGTGTACTTGAGCTGTATGATGTTCTAATCTAGTTGAGGCCCAATGTAGCTGTAGGCATCTATGGCGTCGAGCTTGTATATATATCTTCTCCGGGTGGATGGGACGTATTAATGTCAATTATCAAAGAAAGATACGCGTGACCCCAGGAACTGTAAAGCCTGAGGCCTGAAGACCTGAAGACCTGAGGTCCGAGGCATTGGCAATGTCAGGATCAGTGATGATCGGGTTTTGTACTAGCTTTTGGTGCGGCGATAGTGAGTGGTATAATTGGCAAATGACACGGCTGACATCTTCTCATGCTTCATGGAAATGGATATTGTGGGATGGAGAGCGCGGTTCAACACAGAAGAAACTCAAAAACTCCGCCGAGCAACTGGCAGATACGATGCCATCATCAAAGGCTCTGCCACTGTCTGAGCTTAGGTCAGAGTCTATGACCGAACTCACGCATTTCAACCCATACTTCAACCACAGGTCGCACATGTCTCATGAATCGATATAATCACAGAGGGCTGCCGGACATTTGAGCCTTCCCAGATCGATAATTAGGAAATAGTTCACAGCGTACTCAAGCATTGTGCCTAGTGCGCTTGGAGTCATAGATGTTCGACTTCCCGCCATCAATACTAGCCATAAGGGCATTGAGGTCTGTGATGACCTTCATCCCTCCACTTTGCGATGGGAATTGTCCTTTGTCTCTTCCGAGACGTTGGGATTGTTGATAGCAACCTTATGGCCACGCACGACCTATGTATCGTAAGTCGACATCTGCATGCAAGAAATATAACGACACTCTCACATTCTGAGCGTTGAACTCGTCCCTGGAAGACATGATCGTGAATATTGGCGTGCTTGAATCCACTTCAGGGGTGAAAGTCGCTTGTATGCCCTAGATATCGATGCTTGACGCCATGTATGCTGCCCTTCCACGATGCATAACCCAAGGATGGACAGAACAGGGGATAATATCACGGACGATGCAAGAGGCTTCTCGCCTTGCGGACGTGGTGCAACCTCCATTCTAAAAAAGTCACTTGCCCGTTTCGGCAATCCGCATGGATCTTGCCGCCATGAATTATTCACAACTGATTATCTCGGGTAATGCTCGAGATCTTCCAGAAAATCACTTATTGGAGTAAACTTCCACACTTTCCAAAGAGAACCATGACACAACTGCACAACATCAATTCCAACCCTTTACCAAACAAACGAGAACCACAGCTAGTTATACAGGGACCAATCAGAACGAGAGACCGCATATAAGAGGTCGTACCGTACCACCTTCAAGCCGTTCAGGCGGGTGGACTATGTATAAGCATGTCAGTACGTATCGAGACCAGAATTAGTCCGCGCTGACACTGGAGCAACATAAGTGGCCGGACCAGGGTCAGTCGGGAGGGTCGGGAACATAGCAGTGGAGCACTAGTGAAACGGAGATGAGCATCGAAGCTAAAGCAGATGACGAGAGTGAAGTCACGTACAGCCTGCTCGACGTCAGCGATGCCCAACCCGGCTGGGAAGTGGGCAGTGCCCTGAGGTGGGGGTGTGATAGGGATTTGCGGACAAATGACATTTGGTTCGAAGCCTAGTGCTCGGAGAAGCAGGATATGTACCACATCGGAACAATCAACCATTTGGGACGTGTCCTGGCCGATGACAGCCATTGTTGCCATGGCAGCCGGGAACAGAGTCTGCATCCGCTCCAGGTTGTCTATAAAATGCTGCGAGGTGAGCTCATTGGGGCGAAGGCAATGCGTTTGACACTCACTGACGAAGGATTGCCACTCGCAAGCGGTGCGATTATCACGAGGGAGCTTCATTGACATGCAGGTGAGTATATCAACAGGAAATGCTGGTCATGGGTTCCCACCTCGGAGTCAGACTGGAGGTGCAACTCCCCCATGATCGGTGACTCGACCTCGCCCTGGTTTTCACCTGTTCTACACTGCGACGTCAGGAAAAACATTAATGCATGGGGCGGTGTACGACCAACCCTGGGAGCAGTGTGCCGCGGAGCTGAGTCTCAATGAAGAACTGACTGTCAAAATAAAGGGCGTGGAGTCGAAGGGCGTCCCCGGGATGGTCGAGTCGACCTCATCGGCAGCCACAACGGAGTGGCTGTGTCATGTTAAATCCGTGCTCGCCCTGTGCACTCCAACTACTTACGCGTTAAGCAGCCAGATAATGTGCGAGGGAGTGAAGTTGCCGGCATCGGCAAAGCGCTCAATGCTCGAGTCGACAGCATCTGCAGGTCGGAATTTTGTTAACAGGACTGCCATCAGGATAAAAAATCCAGGCAAACCGAATGGCTCAGGAATGAGACCGTCGAGGGACGCGGCGACCGCTTCGGATAAAAGCAACTAGGCACATCTGTGAATCTATGGTGGGTACTAGTACATACGCATGGGACGACCTGTGAAATATCTTAGTACCGGTTATGCAGATGATAAATTCATGCTCACCAAGCATAAATTGCAGCTGGGGAGCACCCGGGCAGTTGCTGAACCCCATAGCAACGGCGAATTGAATGCTGTCATGTGATATGAGCAATTCTTCCTTGTGTGCATATAGAGACCTACAAGTCACCAGGAGTGATAGCGAGAACCTTCTGATATATCGTCGTATATCCCGTTCGACGCGCGAGAGAGTAGCTACGAAATTACGAAAGCACCGCACAAAGTCTACTTAGGCGCCTAACCTACCGGCACCTGCCGAAGCAGTGGCGACCAATCAGCTAGGGAAACGAAGGACAAGAGAAGCCCGAATGCCACTGATGTACTGGAGGAAAGAAAAGGATGCGATGCCCTGAGTTCCAGTAGCCAGTACGGTCCCCTTTTATATCTATTCAGAAGGCTTTCCAAGTCGCACCTTTTAAATTATGATGTTCCTGCTCTCAAGCGTGCCGCTCAGAGTGTTGTACAGTAGCCAATGGTGTTCGTTGCAATAGCAGTAAAAGACACACCAAAGCCGTGGAAGAGGAGGTAAGTGCACTTGGAAGATGAAAAGTCGCGACGGGGATGAAGGAAGCAATCCGAGAGATGTTGACATGTTGGTCTTCCGAGGACACTGGCAAACCTCGAGTCTTTTTACGGACAACCCTTTCTAAGTGATCTAAGCTGATCAGTGGAAGAAACAACGATATGCTCTTAAGTCCGGCGGTGGCATAGAGCTTCAAAGCACGGCCACTTCACGTGATAATATACTAAATCAAGAGATGCCGTATAAAAAGGTTAGTGTATAGGCCAGGTATACTGTGAACAGGACGACACAGGACGACGTACCTCTCAGCAGTGTGAAGGAGGATGTCCCACACCGCCATTGTGGTATTTACTGTTTTGCAAAATGCGGACGTGCAGAGAGCTGCCGCCGAGAGCTACAGTGATTGTGCCGCACGGAGCAACCATTGCCAAGAATCGGACCTAGGCCAAGGGTGCGACAGCGCCTACAGTCGATGTCGAGATTGCACTTCCTAGCGGCGGCTGTATAGCACCTCACATGATATGTGGTTGTGCAACAAAGACTGCTGGAAGCATGTCTCTTTCGTGGTCAAAGCTGGACAATGGATCCGAGGGTGACGAAAGCTATAGTGAGATGAGAGGAGAGATGATACCAAGGCTTCGGACGACGGATAGTACGTCAGTTGGCAAATGTTCAAGTTCCCTCCGATACTGAGCTAAAAATCCTACATCACAGAGACTGCAATACCACATTTCAGCCGTTCTTCAATCGTCTAGAATCCGACTTGAATGCTCAGGTTTATCTGACAATGGTATGTTGTCATAGAGGATTGCCTTTTCTGATGAGGCACGATTTCGATCTCCGACGCGAGCAAAAATAATAGCCTCTGAATACCGACCCTCAATGACCAAGTTTGTCCACGACCCACTGCTCTGTTCTTCAGCCTTGTAATTCTTATTTGTGCCTAGTGATGTTCTCGAGGTCCATTCAGTAACACAGAAATCTCTCCGGGTGTCCGTGCTTGGCCAAACTACCCTGCTGCCGCGCTTCTCACGTCTGTCCCGCCTCTCAATACCGCTCTCACATAGCATCCGGTGGCTCTGAGAGCAATCTTCATGAAGCCTGGTCACAGTAAGGCGTCCAAGCAGTTGAGACATTTTATAGAAACTGGTCTGCAAGTCCCCAGATGTCGCCGTCGTAGGATTGTACAGATGTCATAGGGCCATGCAGCTTGTAGCGGTCGAACATGTGCTCAGGAAGTATGGTGCGTCTCTCATGTCCCACAAACGGTATGGCGCTCTTCTATCCCTTATGACCAGGCAAGAATCCCACGCACGGAGGCCGTCTTGCGACGGCGGTGACCATGAGTGCAAACCCGCTAGTTCGCTTGGGCAGCCAAGAGTGTCGCCGCCTGTTCGATGTGTCTGGCCTGGGATCCTTCATATTGCACATTGTGCTTCTGCCTTGTGGAGCTGCGTCCGGCATGCATGCTTTCCTTACAGATCGGGTACCTGCCTGGCGTAGAAGATCTGACAATCTCCGGGTCCCAACTCTCACGTAGTGCATGATCAGGCAACGCTCAAAGTTGACCTGTCGGTGCCGGATGACAAGCATCCCCGCTCATAGCACACCAACAACCGCTATTCAGACAAATCATGCGTCTCCAATTTGCATACCCGGAAGAATATCTGGTTCATGCATTAAGCTTCCAGTCCGTGCAGGTCATAAATATTCAATCGATCGGCTCATAAAGACAAGCACAAGTCTAAAGCAAGAGTAGTCCGCTCTATGTTTAGACTTGTCCATTATGCATTCAGGTTCGTGCTGCGTTCTCGGCGGTAGTACCATGAGCCATTGCACGCCGTGTGGGCCCCTCGGGCTTCGGAGATGCTCTGTTCCCGCCCCCGGCCGACTCGGCATGCATCCAGGCTGTCTACCAAGCCTTCGTTCCTTACTGTCGGGATGGTATAGTCTTGCATGATGATGGCTCGCCGTGAGGCTACCGTTGTTGCGCTGTCACATATACTGACGAGCAGAGCCGACCTACCTGCGCTATATCTATCTGTTTGTTTTAGGCGATACGTCGCAGCTCCACCTGTCGATACGAACTCCTGTCGTAATTCAAGTACAACCATTGATTGCCAGAGCACCACACAAACTGAAGCGAAGACTACCATCGTATTTTCCAACGTAAGTCCGTGAGGGTAAGTAACATCACGCATAGTCCCATCAGCAGTATATCAGATATCAAATGGGGCGACATACCGGGGGCGAAGAGGGTATGCACTCTGGTATCGCCATCGTGCCTGCTCTGCCCGACGCACTGGCGGATGTCTTCGAAAGCCGGTCACGACATCGCTCCTGTGCCACGCAGAGGACTTTCCCGTTCCATGGCTTGACTGCGAAGCGGCCCCCCAGGAAAGCCAGTCTGGCTCCGTCAAGTCTTCCTGGGCGAGGATGTCCTGGTATGTCTGGTTGAGGTGAGACCACTGAGCAGCCGCAGCATTGCTGAGAGGCTGACAACGGTGAATTACCAGACATCAAGCGAGGTCAAATGCGTCGTTGCGACATTCTGATATCGCCTGCAGTTTGTGTAAATGTCAGCAATGTCATATTGCTAGTCTTATCACGCGAAGCACAGCAGTTGCGCAGTCCGTGCATGAGCGCTGATTGCTGATGCATCTTGCGAGTTTGCGCTTTCTGTCTCCGTCTGGCTGGCTGCTTCTCAGATGTCTGCGATTTGCATATCTGTCCGAACATTTGTGCAAGCACACTTCTACTCCGTCGTGCAGTAATTTTTCTAGTATCACGTACTTGAAATCGCCATCCCGTCCATTCTCAACAGACCTTAAGAGCGGGAAGGATCCAAAATGTGGCCGGTCCTTGCCACGAGGTCGCTTGCTTGAGCATCTATGTCAAAGCAAGAATGGTCCGTAGCGCTTCTGCCGCCGTTTAAGCGCGCTCCGCCTTCCGCAGTGCTTTGCTCGTACCGTCCTTATCAAGGACGATGACGACCAAAGAGCCGTCAAGGTGTGTATCTCATTTTTCTTGAAGAGCATCGCTAACTTGTGATTCTAATTGTATAGGCTCACAGTACGCTTGAAAGGTAGGCACATTTTGCGGGTTTTCTGATCTCCTGCTCACCGTTGAGTCTAGTTGGGGAATTCACCAGGACGGAGTTCAAGATCCATCGTCCTCGAGTGGAAGTTGTCATCGAACTCGATGGTGTCCGAGCGGGGGCGACGACGATAGCCGCCAAAGGAGCGAAGTCAATCTGGAACGAGGAGATCTATATGTAAGTGTATAAACCCTCCCTATTCTCGGCGGTAGCTGACGATCTGCAGCAGTAACCTCGATCCCACTGCGAAGATCGTCGTCAAAGCCTACGACCATGCGAAAGAGAAGGACGGTATCCCTGGTCTCATCGGAGAGGCAACTCTCGACCATTCATGTGCACGTGCATCACCACCGCGTTCTGAGTGTATGTATCGTCTGAATGTCGTATATACTTCACTAAAGCATCTTCGTGACATAGATCTAATCCTCGAGCTAACGAGGTTGAACAAGACGCGCGGCCGTGTACATGTGCATGTGTCTGCTGTTGAGGCTCGCGGTCAGAGTACGATCGCCCGTGAAGACGATGCAGCCGATGCCACAATGGAAGAACTGGTGAAGAAGGCTCAAGCCAAGATTGCAGCCGAACCTTCGTATGATCGATTTAAAGACGTCCTCTCCTGCATGAATATTGTCATCAAGATCACAGAGCCATTATCGGAGTCGGGTGTAAGCACATATATATGCTCTTGCAATTATTCAAAATAGCTCAATCCTGCTGCTGTCTAGCTCCCCGGATTAAAGCCCGCTCATGTTGCCTTGAGCACCGTGTATGAGGTGAGATTGGAGAGTCCATGCAGATTTTCTCGATCATGAACTTTATGCAATCTCAGGCTCTGAATGCTCACAGCGAGCGTGACGAGAACGTTGGAAAGCTGGCACATGAGATGGCGCAGCTCTGGAGCGTCCTTTCAGAAATCAAGGATCATAACAAGATCAAACTACTCGAAGATGTAATTTCTGCTGCAACCAAGCAGACAGGCGAATGTGCCCAATTCCTCAATGAGTATGCTGATATGGGTATTGCAAGTTCGTGATTCCGGTGATGCTTTCTATCTATAGTACTAAAGCCGAGTCACGTGTTAGAGCGATTCATCACCGGATATTTCGTGACCGATGAGAGAATATCGGACTTACAGTACTCCTTCCGCGATCTCAAGGACCGAATGGCCCGAGGCATCAGTTTACAGACATGGGTTCTCGTCGAGCGCCGGTATACGGACATCGTAGGTACGTAGCGGTCTGAAGCTCACACGGTCAGCGTAGTGATTGTTATGACAGAAAGGTTGCAACTCCAAGGTCTCAGTGAAGCTTCCGGTGCTTCGTTCAACGAGGGTCGGCTTTGCCTACTGAACACGAGGCAAGCAATACTGCAACACATCCTTCATTGGGTGGAGGACACGTCAAGCTGTGGAGTGTACTGGGTGACTGGTGTCGCTGGTTGTGGCAAATCGACTATCGCCCATACAGTCGCGAAAATATTGGCCGAAAAACATCGACTTGGCGCATCATTCTTCTTCGACCGCAAAGCCGCTTCCTTGAGCAGCCCTCAATTCTTCTGTACAACAATTGCCGCTCAGCTCGCACGTTATAATTCAACTCTCAGGCAGGCAATCCTTGACGCGATCAAGAAGGATTCGGGCATCGACGCGAAGCCGCTACCAAGTCAGATGGGTCCTCTCATCTCAGCCGCGGTTCAGAAGATCTCTCTCACTGTGCCGTTGGTCATCGTTATGGATGCTCTTGACGAGAGTGGGACACCTGAGGGCCGCAAAGAGTTTTTAGCGGCTCTTCGGACGGAACTCCCGACGCTCTCCGCACACGTCAAGATCCTGATTACCAGTCGTGACGAGTCTGACATCCGGAGTGCACTGCCAGCAGAAGCGTCGCGACACGCGCACCGCGCTGACGTGAAGGCCCAGACCCAGGTCGATGTGCACCTGTACATTCGCTCGCGGCTAGCGGATGTCGTGTCCCGCTTCGCTGATTTGCAGGGGTGGCCGAGCGCGGAAGAGATTGATCGACTCGCTCAACAGGCAGACGGTCTGTTCATGTGGGCGCGTGTCGCATGCGACTTCATCCTGGACGGACCGCTTCATGATCCCTTACTGCACTTAGAGATGATCATGTCCATCGACCCTGCCGAACGCGCCCTAGCTGAGAGCTCACTCGACGCGCTCTATCTCGTAATCCTTCGTGGTATGCCCTCGACCAACAATCCCATCGCTAACCATGCGTTTCGTTATGTGGTCGGTTCTATCGTCACGCTGAGAGACCCGCTGGCTCCGAGGGACATCGACACTCTCCTGGGATTGGAGGCGAGGAATGTAAAGCAGCCTCTTGTCCTGGTAGACGGCACAACGATTCGTTTATCGTCTTCTCTGGGTTGGATTAGATCTTTAGCGTCCATACTGAGTGTGGAGGGTCCAGAACAGCCAGTCCACATTATCCATCAGTCAATCTTTGATTTCTTCGTCGATCGTGGGAGGAGCCAAGAATTCTACATCGACTTGCAATCAGCACATCTCCGTCTCGTTGATCGCTGCGTCGCACGCATGCGTTCTCTACTGCACCACGATATTTGCGAGCTTCAGGATCCCTCCAAGCTCAATCGCGAAATTCCAGATCTCGGCGACCGTGTCGACCGCCATATTCCTGCTAGTCTCAAGTATGCCTGTCGATTCTGGACATATCATCTTGTTCAGATCGTGCATCCTGATGTGTCGCTGGAATCTGCTGCAGCACAATTCTTGTCGCGGTATTTCTTACATTGGCTCGAGGTGATGAGCCTCCTCGGACGCACCCGAGACATCGGACCTGCGCTACGAGCCGTACAGGAATGGTGTAAGGTATGTCGACCAGTGCTTGTTCACTGATTCTTCTCCAATCCTTCCTCATTCTACAGAATCTACATGTGGACGATTTGATGTCATTGGCTCAAGATGGATTCCACTTTGTACAGCAGTTCCGTCCAGTACTCGATCACAGCGCTTTGCATATCTACATTTCGGGCATCATCTTCAGCCCTCGAAATTCGCGAATCTATAGGAGCTTCCGCGATTCTTTACCTCCGGCAGTCCCAGTGGTATCTTCCGGTGAAGATACACTGACGGCAACTTTATTCTCGGCATACCAAGGGCATTCAGACACAGTATATGTGACGGTGTTCTTTCCTCGTGGTGACAAACTCCTGTCCGCAGGCGGTGATCAAACCATACACATGTGGGAGCCGACATCGGGCTCTCTCGTGCGAGAGCCTCTACGAGGTCACACGGATACGCCATGGGCTCTGGCAGTGTCCTCGGATGGAAATCTGATTGCGTCCGGTGCGTGTGATATGAAAGTTCGCCTCTGGAACGCTTCAACTGGCCAATCCATTGGGGAGCCACTATTCGGAGGGACCGATCTTGTGACCGGGGTTGCTTTCCTTTCCAATGACACCCTACTAGCGTCCTGTTCTCGCGATTGCTGGGTTCGTGTATGGGATGTCCAAACCAGGAATTTGGTGCGGAAACTTGCAGGACGCATAGGGGCTCTCATTTCCATGGCAGTCTCCCCGGATGGAAAGACGCTCGCAATTGCGTCTCGGGATTCCGCGGAACTATGGAGCCTAACGAATTGGGAACCTATAGGAGACCCCTTGCACTCTGGGGACAACGCTGTCGCATTCTCACCCGATAGCAAACGGCTCGCGCTGGGAAAATACAAGGAACATTTTGTGTTCCTGTGGAACCTCACGACGAAGGAGGCAAGGCGCTTGGAAGGACACAAGAATGTGGTCTACACGGTGGCGTTCTCGCCTGACGGGAGGCTGCTCGTGTCGGGTTCATCGGACAATACCATCCGCCTATGGAATGGGACTACTGGAGAAGTACTCGGTGCTATCCAGGGACACACACACACTGTTTGGTCACTTGCATTCTCGCCAGGTGAAGGTACTCAGCTTGCTTCAGCTTCAGCTGATAGGACTGTGCGAATTTGGGACGTACAATCCCTTCTGGCGTCTGTGTCGAGAGAGACTCGGAGTCCCTCCCCTTCCGTCTCTTCTGTTGCTTGGTCACCGACTTCGAAGAAGCTTGCCTTCACTATTACCAATGCCGTCTATTTGACATCCCTAGAATCCTCGCTTTCTCCAATAACGTCAATGCATCAGCATTCGGAGGAAGTGTTGTTGTTGGTATTCTCCTCCGACGGACTACGGCTTGCGTCCGCCTCGAAGGATCTACTACAGTGGTGGGATGTAGAGATAGGATCCGCCCTCGATGGAGTGCCATTGAAGCAAACAGAAATGGCCCGGTTCATCGCAATGTCACCAGACAGCACCAGGCTTGCGTTGTTGCTAGATCGTCAAGTGGTACAGTTGTGGAATGCAGCTGACGGAGAACCCATCGGGCAGCCTCAAGCAGACCATGACGAATGGATCATATGCATGTCATTCTCGCCGGACGGCTCATGGCTTGCAACTGCGGCATATGACGGGACCCTTCGTCTCCGCGACCCATTTACCGGGGTACAGGTTGGAGATCCAATTTTAGTCGCTTATGCTTCGGCGATAGCTTTCTCTGGAGACGGCAAACAAATAGCAGCCGGACTGGTTAGCGCGACGATTCGGCTTTGGAACGTGAGCTCGCGGGAACTCGTTTGGGAGTACTCGGGAGATGTGGTCGGGAAGATACTATCGGTTGTCTTTACGTCGGACGAGGAACAACTCATCTCCGCCTCGGAGAACGGTACTGCATTCGCCCTGAATGTTTCGTCAGGAGCTCGTGTCGGCACGGCAGTTCGCTGCTTTAACGGCGCCATCAAATACCTGGCACTGTCACATGACGGTATGGATCTAGCGGTGGCAACGGATACAGTGCAGATCTGGTCCGCGAGGCAAAAAGATACCTGGGTCTTCCGGCAGGAAGTATATCCACGGTCGGAGATGTCGTGGAGAGACGCAGGGCCACCATCGGCGCCTTTTCTTGCTAGCCTGCGTGAGAATCCAGACGGTTGGCTCGCCTCTGACGAGGGGCACGAATTACTCTGGATACCGGAGCATCTTAGACGTGTGTGGTCGCCGTTCCAGTCATCGCGATTGCGGCTGGGACGTGACTCACCGACAGTCACCCTCGACATGCACGAATACCTTGTATGGTTATCGGGAGTTACGGGTGCGCGGTACGAAGTGGACAAGTAAGTCAATGAGAGAGATACAGTGAAATTTATCTGACAATGTATTCAGGGAATGGTCAGGCACGCCTTCAGCGATGAGCGGAGCAGAAATAAGCAACTGATTCCGGATCCACTAATTCCAGATCACATGGTGGGTTACGTTGTGACCCACACGGTGAGATCCTCCCATCACACCAGAAGAGTACGCGGGCGTGATTCAGCATTATTATATTTGTCTCACCGGTCCCAGTGGCATCGCATTGTAATACCTCCACATCATCCGATCTCAACCACCTTTTTTGACATATGTGCGCAGTTTCGGAGTATATCGAGGAAAAGTTAGCGCCTATCCCATGCACCCAACGCGATTGGCGTTCGCTTGTAGCAGCTAATCACACAATTAGATTGGGTACCTGCTCTCAGTCTGACCATGCGCGTAGCTGCAAACTATTCTTTGATTCTGACTACGACGAACAATTTGGACTAGAGTGTGTCATGCCACATGACAACTACAACTCGTCGAGCACCCGATTCATGCTGTCCTTCCCAGGTTCTTCTTCAGATCCTGTTTTTGTAGGGTCTGATTGGCTATGGAAACATTGCTGACAAAGTGGGGTGATCCTAAAACTCGGCTCCAATCATACCTACCCGGACTTCGGGGGGTACTTCACGGTCGACTTGCACGAGCCAGACTCTGGCGAGTCTACGACCATCCTTCAATATGCTACACAAAATATAGTGGCCATCAAGCTTACCGGTGGGGACGAACTCGCCGTCAATGACGGAGCCCTTGAGGTTGAAGTAGTAGCTAACTTGAGTGACGGTACTGCCATCGCAATCAAAAGTGGGAGTAGCCTAAGCCATTGAAAATGTCAAGCTCAGCTTCAAAATCATGGATAGGTTGATACGTACACCGAACTGGTTCTCGAGCGCAGAAGTCAGCGACGACAGCGAGTATGACTTGCTTGAGCTGGGCGTGATGCCAGCGTCCTCAAGCCAGTCGAAGGTGGGGAGGGTCTGCTCCAACTAAGCTTAATCTCAGTGGAAAGACCTGGTTGAACATACCTGGAAGAGGTTGACAACGGTCTCGAAGAATGCAACGGCCTCGGCGCCCTTGGGGCTACCTTCTGGGAGGCAGTCGACCTGCAGAGTACTGTAGCAGGTGCCGTGGGTAGCCCATTCATGCTTCAATAGGATTAGGGAAGGTGCCAACACGTATCATATGGCTTTGGCTCACCTCCCAGAGCTCCTCGTTGCTACCGTCGTCGTTCAGCCAGAACTGAGAATATGATGAGTTAGGTTCCGACGTACAGTGTCTACGGCAAGCCTACCTGGTTCATGAAGTCGAGGGTGCTGGTAGCACCCTGATCCTCTAGAAGCTGCTCACAGATGAAGGATGTACCATGTAATCGATGTTAGGACCTACGGTGGAAATGCCTGTATAGTCACGAGAAGGGTCACAATCTTCGCTGAAGGAGCCATCGCAGCTGAAACGGACAGTCAGGAAATGACGCCGAGACTCTGCAACACGACATACTGGTCAGGCCAGAGCCCTAGATGCTCGATATGTCAATCAACCACGGTCGCATAGACGACAAGAGCTACTGACCGTGGATTGTCCAGCTATCGGACGGGCTGCCTTCTACATCGGTGTCCCAGAACTGATATTGTTCAAGTCAGATATGCTAATAGACGGATTACTAAGGCGCTCCCTACCTGAGTCTGCAAGAGAAGACCCTGATCGACGAGGATCGGCGTTAATGATGGACACCCCACTAATGAAACTTAGCTTTGAAGTACTCACTCCAGGAGACTCGAAGCAACAGAGGTTCGTCTCGAGGGTCGTGTTGTGACATGACGCAACTCCGCTGGTCCCGCAACCGGAACTAATACGCTTGGTGAGGCTAGATGTCACCTCAAAAGGCGATATCTCGGGTACGGCCAGAGAGGCGCCCGCAAGAGCACCAAGAACAAACACGGTACTGAGCATGTTGTGACTGTAGATATGAGGTTGGGGCTGCTGGGAAGGCACTGGCAAGATTATCCACCGGGCATGGGTTTCTCTCTGGCTGGCGATTTATAGGGCGAGCCCCGCATGCCCCACAGAAGTGCGCCGCCGAAACCACTGGAAAAAGCATGCCGCAGGACTCAGGCGAATCCGAAGGGCCTGTCAAGCTGATGATGAGCACAATGTGGATGCTAGCAGATAGCTCCCGATAGCCATCTACCGAGCGTGGAGCCATGCGCTGCATGGAAAGAACACAGACGGCACGCCCCAATGTGGAAATTTCAGCGAATGAAGGGTAACTCGCGACCGCACCAACCCAGAGACCATACGAGTACAAACTTCTCTCATGCTCCGCCACGCACGAGTATATTCTTGGCAGCAATTACTGGAACAGTTCAGCCCAGATGGGAACCGTAGACAGGCGCTAAATAGCATGATGAACGTTGGCGGGGATGCCGGCTGCGATTCGGCGTGCACATGGGCGAGAAGCGAAGACGGGTCGAATTTTGCCACCAACGTTCGAGTGTTACATAGTCGATACTACTTCGATGCTCGACGCCGCAGCTAGGATGCGCCGCTGGCACTACTGTAACAGCGACTGCGGTCGGAGCTTGGCCTATGCAAACGGTGTAGATATGCGTTGCAGATCCACTTACTAGTAGCGCCGGACGTGGCACCCAGTACTGCCTGGTCTTCTTCGGGACTCTTACTGTCGTGCAGTTTCGGCATCTGCAAGTGGAGGTGGGGTACACCATATGTTTTCCACATGGCTAGCAGTCGATACAATAAGCAATTCTCATTAGGTCGCATGTAGATCACATCCTCAGACTCAGGGTATATGGCTACTGCTTCGAAGCCCGTATGAGTCCCATCAAAGACTCTATCCGTGTGCGCCATTCCTCCGCATAGACAAATCCAATCAGCCCGCTGATGAATTGCCTGCAACCCACGTTTGTCAAATAATCGTACGTGAATGAACAAAGAGATACATACCAGCTTTGTGCCATAGAGCGAATAGGGTAGTCTACGGGCCTGGGTATGCTGGTGCTGACGAGCCATCCGAAGCGGTCGACAACAATTGCCTTCGGATTGGTTAGGGAACGAAGGCCTTCTGGCCCGCCTGAACAAACAGAGTCAATCACAACACGAGGTCTACATCTCATGATCCTACCGAACCGCCCGTAGCCGCTGGCTTTCATGCCACCGAACGGCAGGTCTTGACTGGGATCACGAACGTGAGCCTATGCATGCGGTGTCTGATAAAGAACCTACTTCAACTAGAGGACTGTCAGAGATGTTGCATGTGCTAGGAGACACCACGGGACTCACGTAGAACACTCCGAAGTCGTTGATGGAGACCATGCCGCATTCGAGCTGTTTCGCAATGTACATGCACTTCTCTGTGTCAGGTCCAAAGACACTGGCGCCGAGGCCGTAGCGCGTGCCGTTCGCAAGCGCGATCGCTTCCTCGATGGTATCATATTTTATTATGAGTGCAATTGGCGCGAACACTGCAATATGGCCATTGTCAATCTCCGCCCCACTTCTCATAAAAAGCTTTATTGTCCACTCACTTTCCCTTTGTGCAATCTCTGCACGAGGGTCAACGTTTCCGATAACGGTTGGCAGGAAATAAGATCCGTGCTCCAACCATTGATGCTCGTAGCGATGACCGCCAACTTCAAAAACCGCACCGTGGTCCTCGGCATCGTTTATGACACGCTCAAGGTCATCAAATCTATCCGGAGAGATCATTGCACCGCAGTCTGGATTAGGAACGACACCATCCTGTCCTTGTGATAGGGCAGAGCCGAGGCGCAGTTCTCCTGCACGCTCGCACATCATCTCATATAACTCATTATATTGAGAAGAGTGGACTATCACCCGCTCGATCCCTATGCAGTTTTGTCCTGCATTTTGGCTGCTTTATGTTAGATCATAGATCACAGACGTCAACGAGACTTCGACGTACAAAATGCCACGCATGAGAATACTTGACCATCTTTTGAGATCCGTGGAAGGCAGTAAGATAGCCGGGTCCTTGCCCCCAAGTTCAAGTGTAACTGGTGTGAGATTTTCCGTGGCGGCCATCGCAACCTATTCCATATTAGAGTCAATGCCTAAGACGAACCACTAATCCGTACCTTACGGCCTACTTCTTCTGAGCCAATGAAAGTAATATGCCGGATCAACGAGGATCTCGTCAGTGCATCTGCCTCTTCCGGGTAGCAGCAGACCAGCTAATTCTTCTGCTTAGTGATGGGTACGTTGCAGTGGTACCAAACGAACCTGCACGAGATCGGGGCTGTGTCCGCATGCCTGTAGGCACGTCATGATTGCTCCGACAAACCAGCTAGTCGACCAGATCACATGTTCAGAGCATTTCACGACGATAGCATCTCCGGCGAAAAGTGCGGCCAAGATGGGAGACCAGGCATTGTGGAGGGCTGGTCATACCTCAGATTTCAGCTCTCAACAGCAAACAAGAGATGCGAGACGAACGATAATTCCAGGAGACGATAGCAGCTACTACACCGAGCGGTTCATAATGAACTTGAGACTTCTTGTAAAACATGAGGAGGTTGTTGTATCTGGTTTCCGGTCGCAACACACGCTCGCCATGTGCGAGCAACCAGTCCATCTTGGAGCAAGTCGTTAGAATCTCTCCCAGCGCGGCATCCAGCACTGAGCAACAATGGAGCGAATTAGACGTGGCTTTCCCGCATAGCGATATGGTCCATACATGTCTTGCCGGTGTCTCTGCAAGCAACCTTTGCGCAGGTTTCCTGATTGTCCACGAGCCACTTCTTGAGGCTCCTGACGACTCGTCTCCGATCCGTGAACGATGTTTGACGCCAAGCCTTCTGAGCTCGGTCCGCACGCGCTATTTTCTCCGTAATTTCTTCCTTAGAATCCGCTAACATGGTGGCTAAATGAAAACCAGTCGAAGGATCAAATGCAGTGATGCATTTCCTCTCTGGGGGAAAGCCTGGGGGTCTGAGATCGGGATACTGTTCGTGTGACTTCAATGAAGCCCCTTCGAGACGCGTTGCTTGGAATGTAGGTCCAATTTGCTACCAGCATATTGTCAGCTCTCAGTGGCGTCAAGTACGCAAAGACGCGTACATGAGGAGCGGGGTGTCGGAACGGGATTGCGCGGTTTCGGAATGAGTGCCATCGCCACCAGACGAGGTATATTCCCCAGGCAAAGAAGAACGTAAGGAGGTATCCAAAGACATGTGAGTCGTCATCGTCGTATTCATAGCTGGAAGCCATATTGGACCTGCGCGCTGCCGCTGAACGTTGGCGACGACGGCTGCTGGGAGGCGTTCGACGCAGCGTCCAACTCGGTTGGACTTTGTGGTCGACACGCGCGCGGCACGTGCTCCGCGTTCTTTGCGCATATTTGGCGGCTGTGGCTGTGGCTGACCGGAAACGTCCAGCACGATGCTGGAGACAGTCGAACGTCATCCCATCCCAGTACACCACCAACCATTATTCCGCCGCCATCGTCCAGCACGACGAAGACACCATGTCTAGCCGAGAGCCCATGTGGTTCTGTCATGAAGTCAGTATCCGTCGTGTAGACTGCCGTGCAGTGATCTGACAGTATCGGGCAGTGCCATGCCGAGATGAGACCTCTGATGGTGAGTTCACAGTCACTCTTGATCATTGTCTGCAACACGACTGACAACGGTGCAGGTCCCAGATCCGCATTGTGCATCATGCAACGGGACTTTCGTCGAAAAGGTATGCTTATATGTTCAAATCCACAGTTTCTGGTGTTATGACTAATGCTACGAAGCTGGAAAACTCACAGGACGACCCGCGAGAATTTCACCATACTCATGATATGCTCGGAGGACTGGGAGAGGATCCATTTGGGAACGAGTTCGAGGACTTCCTTTGTGCGTTGATCCTGTGCCCATCATGTCAATCTCCCATTCACTCCATTTGTTATAGCGGGTCTGCGAACTTTTATGCTCAGACCAGAATCTAATCGAAATCGCGACACACGAAATGCACCCGTATCACCGAGTTCACCTCGCTCGGAAGGTACTTCCTATGGTACCGACCGATCGACTACAGTTCGTGCGCATTCATTGTGGTGTTGAGGTTGACTAAATTCATAACGATCGTAGAATCCTACCAGAGGGCACTCGATACGAATAGACCGTACTGGTCCTGAACCAATGCGGACATTCATCTTGCGCTCCGGCTCACAAGGTCGGGCTGATGGCGTCCCACCTTTATCTGAGTACGTCTGGTGCTGTGGCGCCAGCCATTCCGCTCACGAAGTACATTCAGATTTTTGAGCGGAACGCGTGATACTGGCACGCAGGAACGACCTCCCCTGACCGGTCCATTGTTGGCGCAGTATCTGTTGAGCATGTTGGCGTCGCGCCAAGGCGGTGACGACTTTGCCAACGTCCTGGGCGGCCTGTTTAGCCCTCCGGAAGGTGCTGAGAACGGCAGATGGGGTGACTATGTGACGAATCAGGAAGGTGAGTCGACAAACCAGCTGCTGCAACTTGCTGATTATGATATTTATGTATCAGCGTTGGATCAAATAATCACTCAGCTTATGGAGCAATCAAATCCAAATGCACCAGTTCCTGCAACGGAGGAGGTCATGCAGAATTTACCAAGAGAAGTACTTGTGGAAGGATGTAGGTACCAAATTAACCTTTCAATCATCGTTTAGGCTCATTTTCATTTAAGCGCTACTCCTTGAACGGGACTGTGCCATCTGCAAGGATCAATTCAAGTTAGACACGGAAGATCCGGATGAAAGATTGGTCGTTACTCTGCCATGTTCTCATCCGTTCCATGAACCATGCATCATCCCATGGCTGAAATCCAGCGGCACATGTCCAGTCTGCAGGCACGTTCTCATACCCTTCCTCTGACGGCTATTCTTGACATATCATATACCCATAGATATCAACTTGTTCCTCAACCCAGCAGTCACCCGCCAGGTCCAGGACCTGCGCCGCAGCCATCGGGCTCCAATGCTAATTCTGGCCGTCCTCAAAGTTCTGCCAATCCGTCAAATCAGAGCGGCTCGCAGTCAGGTGACACTCGAGGTGACACCCGAAGAGGGACCGGCTTCGGCGGGAACAATCCCCTACTGAACCTCCTTGGTAATTTACTGCACGGCGGTGACCGGAATGGGGTCGGGAACCGGAGAGCAAACGACGCAACGACCTCGTCTCGTTCTGGCCGGTCGTCTGCCGACTCAGAGGACCATATCCCTGGTGACTGGTCCAACGACCTTGACTGATAACTGGTGGTGAATTGAACGTCAGCTGTTGGATAGATGCATTAATCTTTGAAGTGTAGGAGTTTGGACGTCTTCAGGTACTGTTGTATTCGTACATGGGCTAATTCTGTAATACATCTTGCTGCAAACCTGTCTGTCGCAGATTGACCGCCGCCGCTCGCGGATTGCCGTGTGGGGAACGGCATTAGCCTGACCGACGTACGATGTCGAAGGGCTCATGTCCCATATGGCATCCTTAGATTGACCAATTCACTTCAATGCTGACAGCAATAGCACGAGCATGAAGGACGAGATAAGAGCAGACGAATGCCGTGACTTCGTAAGACCCGGGAGGTGCACAAGATTCCTATATATACTGCCGAACCTTCCCCGACTGCCATTGCCCGGCTCAGTTCGACGTGGCGAACGTGAATGACGTCTCAGCGAAACCGACACGACTGTTGGTCGTGTCGAAAACGGCGTAGAAGCGCTCCAGGAAGGTCATGCCGTTGATGAAGTCGAGACCCTCGCCAGTGGGCGTGCCGATGGAATTGACAATCGAGTACACGCTGTTGGCGTTGCCACCGATAGCGCTGTTGAGGGCACGCTATGTTGTCAGGCGGAAAGGGAGAGGATCAGCAACCAGCTAAATGGAACCCCGAGGGCCGCCGGCGGCTAGGAACGGAACTTACCGGCCAGATCTGAGCGTTGGCGGTGAATTCGAAGCTGACCTGCGGGACAGTCAGAGACGGGGCACATGGGTAGGGTGAGAAAACGTACACCGTTGATGTTAAAGAACAGGCTCTCCAGGTCGTTGAACTGCGCAGTTGTCAGGCGCAGCAGGCCGGTCGCCTCGTCGTTCACACCGCCGGTGGCCTTCGTGTACCGGCTGAAAGCATCTGCAAGCCGAGAGAATTATATTTCAGAGAGGACCAATGCGACGACTCGGGTCGATCCATACCGGTGGAGATGAGAACAAGAGTGGTGCCAGTGTCGACAATACCAGCCGTGTTGGTCAGGATAGAAGTCCCCGACGACGAGCCGAGCGTGATGGATTGGTCGATACCGAAGAACTCACTTGCAGGAGATGTCGTCGTAAGGGGCCTGCACTAATCTCAGCTCAGGGGGCGGAGTCAGTAAAAATTCTACCCACGCGAAGTTGATGGAGCCCGTGAACTTCGAAGAGTCGGTGCCACCGAAGGTCAATTCGCCATTGTTGTCAGCGAGGGAGGTCGTTGGCTCGAAAGAGACAGCGACCAAGTCTTCAGGGATGATACCCTGGGCGAAAAGGTTGTCCGTGACTGGCGGTCAGGCACAGTAAGCGTGATTGGCACAAAGAAGAGTGGAGTGTGTCAATGTTACTCACCGGTGGGGATGGTCGAGGATGTGTCTGGGCTCAATGTATCAACGGTCAGGTCGGTAGGGCCGATACTGAACCATGTAGCTTAGAAACTTTCTGTCGAAATGAAAGCGGAGTTTCCCACCCAACGATGCCGTCGACACCCTCGAAACCTTCTGACCTCGAGGCGACACCGAAGGACTGACCGGTGATGGTCAAGCCGGTGCCCAATGATACAGTGTCAGTGAACTCAGTGCCTAAGAGTGGGTAATGAGCACATGGAACGTGCGAGGGGAAGAGAAAGACATACCAGAGAAAGATCCGGAGCCGTAGGTGACCGACTGGTACACCGCGTCAATATCACACGAACGTCAGACAAGAAGCAACGGATGCCATACCACACGGTCACGGGTCTCAACGGTCGTAGACGTCTCCCGGAATGCTTTGCCAGCGCCAACCCAAGTGTTGGAGCTACCGGTGTCAATCAGCAAGGTGACTAGGACGAGTGTCAGTACAGCATGACACTTGATCCATGGGAACTTTACATGTAGACGGAGGTGTGCCGATAGAAACCTAAGGATTGCACGATGACGTCAGATAGTCAAATATAGCAGTGATCACAGTTATAGCGTACGGTTGCAACGTAGTCCACCCCCTGGTTTTGAGCAGCGACGTTGCTGGCCGCACCTGCGTCGCTGATATCGCTCATCGGGCGACCCTCAATCTTCGCCTGCGCGCGCGCACGAAGGTTCCGTACACGGGCCAGGTCCTTTTGCAGCAGAGAGGCAGTACCGTTCAAGTTGATGCGCTTGACCAGCGGCAGCGACACGAACGGGTCACGCTTCACTGGGTTCGCCGCAACGGCAAGAGCGAGGAGGAGCGTCGGGAGTAGCGAGATGATCAACATGGTGGAGAGATGCGCAGGAGTGGGGCCCCAACGTGAGGACGAGGTTCGCGCTGCATGCCCTTTTATGCATTGTCCTCGATGCTCAGAGACGGCCTGCTGTGATCTCCGTGGGTTCCACGAACAGAAGCATGCATCTCAAGGAGATTGGTGAGCTGTAGTCCCGAGCTTTGCTTCCTTGTCCACGAGCGTCCAGGACCCCGGAAGTTCCGTGTAGGGTTCCTCGGCAAGAGCGAGATCAATCCGTTGGACTTTGTGGCGGGTGACATCGGATGGCAGCGGCATGGGTCTGCATGTCTTGCGGTGGCAGTACTAGGATGTTCCTCACAAATAGGCGGTCTCAGTTGCAGAGACATTTCAATCGACTGCTTTGCAGCCTGGCTGTTACCATGTGCACATGCCCGTGGAAGGCATGAGGCACGGGACACGAGGTACGGCGTGACTGCACGAGGCTGATGTCACGCCTGCTGCGGCCGAACGTGTATGCAAATATACCCGAATGATTACCTTGCGCTCGTGAAGCACCAGCTCGTCGGAGTTGACTCGATGCCGACGTCGTAAGGGACGATCTTGAAGTAAAGACAATCCTGGAGAATACATGAAGTGGGCGCTGCTCTGCACTTGGTTCATTGGAATCCCAAAGCTGCAGACTGTGACACAACCGAACTTCTTCCTGGTTCAAAAAAATGGGCATCAGAGACTGGTCAAATATAGGGGGATCCGGGGTCTTCTTGGTGGGCGCGAGCAATTACAAAACATACCGAGATCCAACTCTATGGAAACTTGTAGGGCACGGTGGAAATTTGCCATATGGAGAATATTGTGCCCGATTTGGAATTTGCAGTATGGATCGCATGAAGTTGATAGCTCAGAAGACACGTGTCTCAGTCAATGCCTGGGAGTACGCGTTGAAGGTGACAGATGAGCGAAGTAAGGCGTCGACTGAGTTCATCAGACGACCATCAACGCTGTAAGGGTTAACGGGTAAAAAAGTACAATAGCCTCACACCGTCTTAGGTGAACAGACATAGAAAATTGCGGAGATACCGAAGTGTTCGGCCGGGGCTCTCGCAGACGTGCTGCGGTCCGCGGAGTTGCTGCACATTGTTGAGGAAACTGTTGAGGCGGTCGTCGATGCCAGGCAGAGCCAAGCTTAACAGCAGAACAAGCATAGAAGTAGCCATAAAAGGAATACATGTGGACGTATCGGTGATGTACATTCAGCCCGCTAAGCTTAGATTGACTTGTGAGCCAGACATCGCGAGGACATGATGCGCAGACAGCGGGTCTTGCAGCTGCAGAGAATCCACCGCCGCATGCAACAGTCTCACGCAGAAATAGATGGACGGATAATAGAGCGAATACACTCACGAAAGTGGCAGCTATTCTGAGCAAATGGGATGACGGCAAAACGCATCCTTTCCACGGACAGCGAATCTCGGGCAGTGATTGACGAAAACAGTTGGATTTGTTCTCATAGAGACCATGTGTGGTAGGGATAAAGAAGCACAGCGTCGGAATTTAGTACCAGTAGGATCACTGTTTCTGGCCAGCTGCAGGACTCGCGTTTGACGGGCTTCCTGATGCAAGTTATGCGAGACGCATGGTGTGAACAGGGTATCAACGGGTACGAACCAATCCATCAGACCAGAAAATCGCAAGCAGTCTGCAAACAGGAAGTCAGAGAGCGGCGTTGTCTCAGCTGGCTTCAAGTTGCCAGTACTGGCCAGATGGACGCCACCTGACTTGATGTCACTTGACTTGGCGCTCACATTCGGGCGCCGAAAGGGTTGTGGCTGGTCGGATGTCTCCTCTCAACCCGGTTTCTTACTTCTTCATTCCTTACACGAAGCATTTGCTGGCGATTAGACGTTTCACAGCTCCTGTACATCTTTCTGCGGCACTATCTGGCTGCTCGTCATCCGGAGCCCTGTCACCTCTTGACATTCGCCATTGGAGGGAGTTAGTGCTCTGGATCCTAATGGGCAATGGGCTCTTATTGTAGTAATCCAAGCTCTTTCTGCTTGCTTCAGTTTGCGCTTCTCACACTGGACAGTACCCGATGTATGCGGTCCATTTCTCAAACTTCCAAAAATGAAAGAACATAGGATCCGCTTATCGCGCTAAATTTATCGTCCCCTATTGAAATACTCCAGGTTTGATTGCGGACCGAACCTAGTGCCAGATTCATGACGGAAGATTCGACCACGTTCCAGGCATAGGCGACTGCAAGTCTAGTATTGGCTGGTAAGCTTAGTACTTCTTCGACGTCTGCGAGCGTACGCGGGAGACGCAACTTCATCCTTTGTAATGCAGATTATACTCACGGCAAGCAGTCCACGAAACTCCGTTGATTCTGTGAGACCAGGTGTCAGATACCTTATTGAACGTACGTTCACTTCTCAGTGTGATTTCAGTTTGGATGTATTTGGACCAAAATCATGTCGTCCTGCACCGAGACTCGACGGTGAGGTCGTGCTCTGGGATGCACGAGCCTCTGGGATCCAACCGATAAAGCTACTGAGATTTGTCAGATATGTCATTGTAGGGATGGTATACAGTCATGACGATCATCCTAAGCACCGCAGGTCAATCATATCTACTCATACACGTGTGGTATTTACTACGAGCCTCGTATCATCAATGGGAATAGATTAGAAGTTGAACCATCGTTTAGCGGACTGCTGAGCGGCGAGATTCTTCGCCTGTTGGTGTGAATGAACGGGGGTATGAGTACCACGGAGAAATAGGAGCGTACCTGAGACACCATCTTCTTACTCCCTTGCTCCAAAGAATCAAAGGATTCTTGTAGATCCCCGAGCATTTGTCTACAGCCCGACATGTTCAGTGCTTTATGGCCACACTTCAATTGAGATAAGACAGCTCACCCTCGTTCAGCCAGTGCATTTCCCAGCCGATTGTACAAATCACCCACGCCACTCGACATTGAGCCCGCGGTCGCAGTCAAGGAACTCGTGCCCTCGCTCATCGCCTGAGCCGGTGCCGGTCGCGCAATTGGGCGCTGTGCCGCTGTAGGCGGAGGGACGGGCCTGTCTGGGCCGGCCACTGAATGAGAAACGGCGAATTGAGCATGTTCTCTAACGCCAATTTGGGAGGACACTCACGCAGAGTGTCGACTTGGTCCCCGGTCATAGCACCTTGGCCGGCCAAATACCCTAGCCAAGAGCTGATTACTGATGTCGGCGTGAGCGAGACGGGCTGCGGATGAGGGGGGATAGTCCCTCGGCCATACGTGAGGTCGATGACGGGAGCAGCATATGGTGACGTGCGGCGGGTGCCAAATAGGGTATAGAGATATGTAAAGCGTGCGAGCCCCGATGGATGGAGTGTATGTGAGACAATGTCACCGGAGTCATCCGTAGTGAATGGGCTGCATGGGGTGTGAGCAAGACACGCAGAAAGGCGTAGCAGTTTGCGTCCAATGGGTACTTACAGGGCAAAAGAAGGGGGAAGCTGGAGCGTGAGGAGAAGCTCGAGGAAGGGCAGTGAGTATACGAGCGCTTCTTGATGCTCCGTGAACGCCACAAGGACACTACCGCCTGGAGATTTGATTCAATCAAATGGTTAGTCTCAGATGCTAGTGCACTGACCGTTCCGTTCTATCACCTCCGTCTGGAGCACAGCGCCTGCCTTGTTACTCCAGTCTGCCTTCGCGATGCGCTCACCCGTCAAATCAGCAACGCATCGCGCGCCCTTGGCTCCCGTTGAGACCCATAGAGTGTGCCTATGCGCCTCTCTCAGGTCGTTTTCAGCGGCATCATGTTGTCCGGCCCGGAGCGCAGCGGCCAGGCCACTGCGTGATGCAAGGACGCGCGCGCCTGTCTTGGCGTCCAGCACCACAGAGCCGCCCGGCAGCGGGCGCTGAGCAGCCTCGAGCGAGTGCGGCGAAGCGCTCACGTTCCAGGCGCCGTCTCCTGAGCGCACAATAGTATACAGCGTCGTCGCTCCTGAGGCAACGGTACCGAGTAGACGGATAGAAGGAGCGGGTTCTGTGCGGCAGCAACTGTTAGTCGGGCGTTAAGACGGTCTGCATCAAGCGCCTGTACCTGACGACAGGCCGCAGACCGTCCAGCTAAGGGAGACGATTGGATCGCGCTCGCCATGCCGATGAAGGACTGACTTCTCCGAGTGTGATCTGCGCAAGATTACTTTTGGACCTCGAAGGTCAATTATGAGAAGTGTTCCCGATGAGTAAGCGACCGCTAAGAAACCTGGCGTAGAAATGATGATAAGATGTCGCAACAATCTGAATCGAACGTATCAAGATGGGCTGACCAATATCAGAGATTGCACATGCGCTGACATGCCCATTTCCTGGCTTGATGCCTAAGAAGGGTTGGAAACGCAGTCCGCTCCGGACACGCAGGTGTTGAAGGTGAATCAGTTCCTCGTCAAAGAGCTTCTTCGGCTCCGGAATGTATCCACTCGTTACATTAGCGGAACCCAGTCTGTGCAAGACTACCGCACCATTGCTCAGCACGGTGACACATTCGTGAGACTCTACGGCGAACTTGACATATGCGATGGTGGGGTCTCCCTCTGGTTCGTCCGCCTTGGTCTTTGAAGTGGTCGAGGAGCTATCAGTTGACTGAACGAGGCCGAGCAGCGGATCAATGAGAAGTGGAGTTAGCTCGATTGTGAGAGCAGGAAGGAGGGCGGGGAAGGCACTCTGCAGGGGAGCATCGGGACTCTTGCTGATGAGCAGCTGCGGACTGAGGTCCTGAAAGCGAACCGTGTAGTCTGGATGGTAGGTAATTAAAAGTCGATGTGGCTGATACTATTGATGATAGAGAGGTCAACTTCTTCGTCTCGTGTGACTTTTGAATAAACTTACACGCATGAGTTTCATCTGTCCCTCCGGGTCCTCAACCCACGCAATACCTCCTTTCACCGGTAGCATCGCATCGACCGCTCCTTCCCGTTCGTCCCGTACGAGGATCTCATAAGCGCCTTTGTCGACCCTCACCAGCGTGCTGCCAAGCACACCAGATAGCGAGAATGGGAGACCAAGGAGCCCGGGGTCCCTGGACAGCGAGAGTAATTGCAATGTCTCCGCAAGATCCTGATCAAGCACTGTTTGCGGATCCTCCCCTTCTGCGTTGGCCTCTTGCCCAAGAGGCTTTAGAGCAGGATGGGCCGCTTGTGCCCCGGACACGCCGAAAGACGGTGGTGGAAACTCACAAGCCTCAACGGAACGTGTCTCGCCAAAACTGTCCATTCCGGAATCAGACAAAAGTAGAATCGCCTGAGGGTCCCATGCGCCACCAAAGTGCGGGCTGGAGTGGGGGATCAGAAGGAAATCCTGCGGGACACCAAGCGTGGGGTACGTGTAGACATCGTGCGGGAGGAGGGAAGCACGCATCGCGGAGCGCATCTTAGGATGGAGCGGATGTTGCGCTATGGCTTGCGCGGATGAACGGGGAGATGGTGGCGGGGGGGCGGGAGGGGCGAGGGCGGGGAAGAGGAGCGCTGTTATGCCGGAGGCATACCCGTGCAGGAGGCCGCCGAGGACAGTTAACACCGTCTCGCCGCCACGCGGGTCAGATGAGTTTGGGAAACCGCTCCATGTGAGCTTGAAGATGGGTTCGCGAGGGGGAAAATTGGCACCGTGGGGATTGGCTTGTGCAATTTCCAGTCTGGATGTATCCACAGTATTAACGTCTTCGTCGTCGACGCTGTCTAAAGTGCGCACGAGAAGTGGTCTGTCTTCGTCGTCAAGAGCCCAGAAGGCTAGGCTTCCGTCTGCGTATCCGACACATAATACATGTCCAGAAGGATGGATGGCAACGGCGGTGACCGCAGGGCGCCGATGAGTCAGGATGTCCTGAATGGGAGCTCTGGAATCAACTTCCATCCGTATCACAGAAAGGGCCACTATCATACTGGAGCGTGGAATCCTGCACCACCGGGTGCACCAGGGGGGTTCACCAGTTCGAACGTACGTGAAGCACATCGCTGCTTCTGGGCGATCATGAGCTACGTCAAGCCAATCATATCACGACCTACCAAATCGTACAGAACGACACCACCTAGCCAAGATCAAGTAACTTTTGTCTGCAATGCGTGAGGACATACCTGCATGAGTGACAAAGAGTATGTCCAAAGCTCTCGGATGCTCGAAGATGTCTACAATAATTGACCTCGTACAAAATTAAGACGAAATATTGAGGGAAAAAGAAAGCGACATACGAGCCAGGAACTGAGGGAAGCGGAGATCCACAGGCCATCCTCTTTTCCTCATAGGCGGTCCACAAATTGGGTATTACATAAGATGAAGTGCGGAGACAAAGCAGATCGTACGTCTTGATCTCTCCGTTGGAGAGCGCGACGAATGCCTGTGCGCAATATCAGCAGGTCACTTGAAGCAATCAACTTCAATACAAACGTGTGTGTGTGCTGGTGATGCCGTAATACAGCTGGTCAGGTCGTCAGCGCTGTCCTGGATCGTAACATCATCGTGCGCACTTGACTGGGTGGGGAAAGTTCACGATCTTCTGGAGCCTTGGCTTGCCTGCCGCTGCAAGATCCCATATGTGCATTCGATCATGGTCATCTGTGTGCGTGTCAGAACACATCGAAGAGATCATTTTTGTCAAGTATCGAACCTACACATAGCAGCTTGAACGCAGATATAGCGAATTGCAGCAGGCGAACTTTGGTCCCCGGAGGATCCGTGATAGATAGTCTGCACTCCACTCCTGGTGAGCCATACAGGTATATATTCCCTTTTGATGTTCCTTATAAATCACCATGCATCATGAATCTGTTGTGAGCAATATTCAAGCAGTCCATGCGCGCTCACCGACTGCAAATAGTCCGGAGATTGAGTCTACAGCCAGGGCTGTTATGTCGAGATGGTGGTTGAACGTCCTGAGGGTCTCCACACGCCAATCCGTCTCATCCGATAGCTCTAGAGACAGATCGACGTAGTCCTTTTCATTCTTGAAGCTGAACATCGGCATTCTCGTCAGATCGTGTGTAAGATGTGTCGCGACTCGCGAGGTGCTGTGCCTCCGGCGCGTGGCCCGCAGGTCACGGTCACGTGTCCCTCGCGTCTGTTGTTCGATGCGAGCGCGACGCTGAGCGCCTATCATCCTCACCGTTCAAGCCACTGCCGCGACTACCACCCTCTCTCATCCGCCGTTCTCAACGGCGCCGGAGTTCATCGAAGCGATGGCGACCTGGGGAATCGGCGATGACCACGACTCCTTGGAGGTTCAACTTTTGAAGGATCAATTGCGCACGCAAGGTTGGTCTCCCAATCTGTTCACTTCCACTGATCGGGCTGACGTCCTTGTACACAGAGGCAAGATATGCAACACTTAACAGTCAGTACTTCAAGAAAGATGAAGAAATTTTTGAATTCAAGTCCTCACTGAACGATGCCCTGACAAAGGTAAGATAACGCCGTCTGATCTATTCAGCCCATTGTTCATTTCTCGACTTAGCTCCGCCATGAAGCAGACAGAGTACTTGAACTCGAGGCTACAACGAAGCAACTTACAGAAGACCTGCAGAATGAGCGCCTTACGCGCTCGAACATAGAGACCGCCCTTAATACAGCCCAGCAGAAGATCAAGGATATGGAGCAATCGGCACGCGAGCTGCAATCCACGCTCGACTCAGCGGCCTCACATGCTAACACGTCCTATGCCGATAAGGACCGGCTTCAGAGGGAAAATGCCGCTCTACAAGCTCGCGTGCGCGAGTTGCAGATGGAAGCGGATGCGAGACAGCGGCATGAACAGGCTCTCCTATCTCAGAGCCAGAGCTCCAAGCTCAACAAGTCCCGCAGCCGCCGGCGATCGTCATCTGTCTCTTCGTTCCGCGTCAGTGCACTCGAGCAGGAAGCCTCCGAGCTGCGTGCTGTGAACAGCCAGCAAGCCGCTGAGCTCACCTCCGTAAAGGATCGTCTCGCACAGACGCACAATGCTCTGATCCGCATGGAGAACGAGAAGATCGCCGTCGAGAAGACGTTACGAAAGGAGATCGCTTACGTGCAAGCCGCACTAGAGGAGAAAGAGGATGAATGCCGTGCTTTGTGCGAGGCCAGGGGTGGAGAAGATACGGCGGAACGAGAACAGCGGCTCTTGGAGAGACTGGAAGAGGAGGAGGAACGTGTGGCTGCGCTGGAGAAGGAGCTGTCACGGAACACAGGCGGCCAGAGACGCGACGTAGAGATGCTCAAGGGAGAGCTGCAACGGACACAGGAGTTGTTATCGGAAGAACGCAAGAACGTGCAAGAAGGCGAGACAAGGATGATTGAGCTCGTTGCCGAGAAGGAGGAAGCCCTGGACGAGCGTGACAGGGCTCAAGCGGAGTCCAGCAACTTGCGCGAGCAGCTAGTCATAGTCAATCGCCAGAACCAGTGCGTCACTCTAGAACTTGTTGTCTTCATGATACTGACACGCACGCAGAGAACTCGCGGCACGGACGGCTGGACCATTGCATACCTCGCTAGCACCTCATGCTGGTACGCCCAAGGTAGATGCAGAGACGGCCGCCACTGTTCAACGTCTTCTCGTCGCGATCGATCGTCTACGCGCAGAACGCGACGGGCTACGCAGAGATCGGGACCGGCTCCTGCGAGACTTCAACTTCGTCAAGGCCGAGACGAAGTTCGCGGTAGAGGACTTGCAGGCTAAACTCACGGCGTCGCAATCCGTGTCTGCGCTCGAGGACTGCAAGCTGCAAGACGAGATCGAGGGTTTGACCGCCCAGCTTGCTCAGCGTGACGAAGCGATCCGACGCCTGCTGCACTCAGCACGCGCAACTATTGCCCTGGCAATCGTTGTGCAGCACCTGGAAGGCGAACGCGGTGCTGGTGCTGTTCAAGTCACGGATTTGTCGAACGCTCTCAGGAATGTGCGCGCACAGCTTGAGCAAGTCGCCCAGGAGAAGATGGTGCTCGCCGTTCAAGCTAGCGAGACGCAAGGCAGGATGGAGGCAGCTGACTCGCAAGTCTCATTTCTCAGGGGTACTGTTGAGCGGCTTGATCAGGACCTGGCTCTGGAACGTACCTTGCATGGAGAGACCAGCTCTGCGCTAGCCGAAGCCAAGGTACAGCTGCAAAACATGGCCCGCGCTGTTTCAGATGCCGAGGCACAGCGCGACGCGCTTGCGTTGCAGCTGCAGCACACCGAACAGGACCTCGAAACAGCGCGGCAGGAGCTTGCAGAGGCCGACTCGCGATACGGGAAGCAACTCAGTCAAATGTCGTCCGGTGAGGCTACCCGCGCCCTCCGCAAGCAAATCGAGACGCTCGAGCAGCGCGTGCTACGCCGGACCGAGCAGATTGGTGTGCACCAGCACGACATCAAGCGGCTGGAGACAAACTTGAGACTCCAGGAGGAGCGGCTCACGGAAATGACCACGGAACTGGAGATCGTACTGGAGGAGAAGGCGGCGATGGTAGAGGACTGCAGGACCACACGAGAAGAGCGCGACGAGGCGATGAGGAAGTGCGAGGACCTGGAGGAGGCGCTGGAAGAATCGGAGGAAGGGAGGCATAGGGAGGTGGAGGCATTGGTCCAGGTCGTCTTTTCTGCTGCTTCCAAACGAAAGCAGGTGACGCATGCTTGGCGTTCTTCGTTCGCAAAATACGCTCGCCAGTCTGCGGAGCTGGGATCCAGCTTGCAGCGATCGGTGCAAGATGTGGAGAACGCACGTTCGCAGAGCAGCCATTTGGCCGCCGAGGTGGACAGGGTGTCGCGTCTGCTCGAGGAGAAGGCTACCGAATGCTGCTCTCTACAAGAGCAACGGGATTCTGCGCTGTCGCGCGCGCAAGAAACTTTGCTCAAGATCGACGCTGTCAACATGCAGCTGCAGGAGGTGACTGACTCCTTGCATTTGGCGGAAGAAGCAGAACTCCGTGCGAAGGGTCAGCTGGCCGTCCTCCAGCAGGAGCTTCAGGAGAAGCTATCCACCGTCGAGGGGGATAAAGCTAGCGTGGACGCTCGCCTGGTTGCACTCCAAGAAGAGTTCCAGCGGAAACTCGCGAATGTTGAGCGGGCGAAGTTCCAGACCGAGGACCAGCTCGCGGCACTCCGGCAGGAGCTTGAAGCGGAGGCAGACACCGCAGACGGGGAAAGAACAGCTTTACATACCCAACTCGCCAGCCTGCGGCAAGAACTCGAAGAGAAGATGGAGTCCAGTGAACAGGAGAAGCTCGATTTGGAAACCAAGTTGTCCACGCTTCAGCAGGACCTTGACACGAAGTCCGCCGATGTCGATTCCTTACAACAGGAAATTGAAACCCTGGTCATTGAACATTCGGAAGAAACGACTCGTCTCGCTGCTGAGAAAGCCTCGCTCGAGAAGCAGATTCAGCAGCTGCAAGAAGCGAAAGCCGAGCTAGAGGCCCTTCACGAAGAGACGTGCGACAGATTGGCGAAGACGATTGCCGAAAATCAAGCTCATCTCGCCGACAGCAGTATGAGAGAAGACGCCGAGAGTCATCTGCGTGCTGAGCTTGACAAACTACGAGCTCGCCATGTGGAAGAGCTGGACGCACTGCGCGAGAAGGCTCAACAAGCCCAAGCCGAGCTCGATACTGCCAACAGCTCTCACGAGAAAGCTGTGACTGCTCTTGCCGTAACTGTGGAGGACCTAACGCGATCCAAGCAACAGCTAGAGCAAGAGCTAGCGGAAGCCAAAGCGAAGCTAGAATCTCACGACCCCGTCCAGAAGGAACTCGAAGATCTCCGAACAAGCTACGAAGCGCAGCTGCGAAATCTCCGCGACGACGTGAGCCGGCTGACCGCAGACCTGGATACCCGGCAGCGAGAGGCTGCAGAGCAATTGGAGGCGACACTTGCTGAGTACACTCGTGTCGTGCAAGAGAATGAACAACTCGAAGCTCAGATCTCCCGGATACAATCGACCAGTGGGGAGGAGCTCACGACCTTGCAAGAACGCCTTGTTACTATGACCAAGGACCTTGACGATGCAAAGAAAGCTATATCCGACCTGGAGATTGGACATTACGATACCGTCGAAGAATTGACAGTTGCGAAGGACCAAGCTGAGACTCAGCTCACGGCGAAGGTTGTGGAGATCGATCAGCTCAAGGAAGCTCTCGATAGGCGGACCGAGGCTCATGCCCGTGATAAGCGAGCGCATGAGTTGGAGGTGCAGATCCTCAACCAGAACCGGGAGAGTGCCGAGCTTGGACTCCGTCAAGAAGTTTCCATCGCACATGCGCAGGTTGAGGAAGCAAATACGTCCCTGAAGACTTTGCAAGAAGAGGTTCAGTCTCTTCAGTGCAATACCACAGAGCTTGAGGCAGAGGTCCAACGCCTAAAGTCTCTGGAGCGCTTCTTGGAAAACAAAGCGCAGGACTTGGAGAGCAGAGTTCAGGAAAGGTAATGCGCCATATATCTTCCCCACTGACATACATGTTCTGACTCCGTGCTGCGTTCAGCGGGCAGGAGCTCTCTGCTTTGAAGCAACAACTGGAGCGGACTCGGAACGATTACATCATGTCGGAGAAGGCGTGCAAAGCGGCAGAGGCTGCCTCGGCCATGCAGTCCATTCAACACGAACAGGATCTGGCCTCTTTACGTCGGCAGCTTCAGGCGCTCCGCGAAAGTCCTAAGCTCGAGGACACCATCATCGAGCTTCAAGAGAAGAATGCGGAGATGGAGGAACTTCTCAAGAGCAAATGTCAAGAGATCGAAGAGAACGATGACCGTTTCATCGAGTACGTGCATGATCCTCGAGCGGCTGACCCATGCGCTGACGAGAATATGATGCAGGATGCTCAAAGAGAAGAAGAAGCTGACGAGCAAGATCGAGAGTCTCACGAAGAAGGTGCATACTCTGCAGACTAAATTGGCCAACAATGCTGCTGCAAGTACTACGTCGCCGTCAGCTGAAGCTCCTATGTCGTCTGAGCCTTCAGAACAGACTTCATCTGCTAGCCGAGTGTTCTCGCCGCCTTCCGGGTCCTCTCAAGCACCGCTTCCCCCCCTGCATCGCTCCTTATCATCGAGACCTAACTCAGCTGTGGCTTCTTCGTCTCGTGCACCGGTGCCGCCTATACCCGCCAATCAGCCTATGACACCCCGATCTCGGTCACGAACGATCTCCGCACCTTCAGCACGTCGACCTAAGACCCCCGAAGCGAGACCATCGCAACAGACTGTCTTCAGGGCGCGCACTCCAGAAGCAAGACGCGAACCTTCTCCTGGTCCATCTGCCCCAATGGAGACCGATTATTCACCTTCTGGTATCGGCAAAAAGCGCCGGGCGCCCGACGACTTTGATGGATGCGAGAGCTTGCCTCCGCAAGGCTTTACCACCGAGAGTGCGCCGAGCAGGGAGAACGCGACCACTCCCCGCATACGTAGAGCTCTGCAGAGCGTACGCTCGGGCTTCACACCTGTTCGCCATGCACCCCGGTTCGAGGCGGAGCAGTCGTCCCCGTCGCGGCGGGCTACTACCATGGGGGCAGCGATGATCTCAGACGTAACGAACAGCCCTCGGGGTACTAAGGCTGCGAAGAGAGGCTGGCTAGGGAAAATTAGGAGTAACCCGACACAGCCTCGGACCGCACCTGCGAGACCACCAGGCTGAGTGGGCGAAAGCTGTGAGCCGCGCATACCGATGTTCCGCGATTCCCTTTCGTTCTCGGGCTGTTCGTAATCCGATATTTATGTTCAACGCATCTGTACTTGATAGGATTGGCATTCGTTTGGCTTTAATCAACAGCAGCGTTTATATTGTTATTTGCAAAGCACTGTAGTACTTATCCGACCTGTGCACTTTATGCATGTGCGAAAGCTGTACCACGCTTGTGATGAGTGGATGTGCTCCAAGCCCCTCACAGCTGCCGCGGCAGTACAACTGTGGGACAACGAGAGCGGGCAGCAGTCAGGCTTCGCCAGAGTGGGACTTAGCCCGTTGACGTAGGCGACGAAAGACAACCTGAGAACGACATCCCAATGTTTTCCGACGTACGTTTTACAACCCGTACAGATATTTCTATGGTATCCCTTTCCGTAGATCTAATCAAATATTCATGCAGTCTTGTTCAAATTTGCCTTGATGAGTGACATTACCTCCGCCGCTGCACCCCAAGAGTTTTGGAACCCTGCAGGCCTGTGTAAAACGAAGAATAAACGATCAGATACGCCACGCACAACACACGAATCTACGTACCCAAATCCATAGGCATGTGCGACCAGCACTTCCCCTTCCTGAGGCTCAGCGCCATCCTGCGCGGACAACCACTCAGTCTCCAGCGGCAGCCTCCTCCACTCCGCTTCCACGCGGGCACCGCCCTTCCGTGCAGGACGGAGACCCACGTTGTGACTGAGGATGCGTCTCTCCGGGCTCCTGAGCGCTGGTGCGAGCGCGGAGCACCGCGCGATGATGCCCTTCGCAGTGGGGAAGTCGACGGAGAGGTCCCAATTACCTGGTTGGTATGTTCCTCCGAGCAGCACCTGGCCAGGAGGTGACGGGCGTGGAATCATGTAGGTAACTTCGCCGTTAGTGGAGGGTTCTCCTGTGAATTAAACATGTATTAGCGCCGTGCGACAATACAGGACGGCTGCGGCGCTCACCCATGGGGAAGGAGATGAACTCTTTAACAGATGGAGCCTGAACTATGACTGTTTGCCCACGAATTGGGTACACGTCTTGATCCTCTACGCCAATCAAAGACCTAGCACCTATGAGAAAGCATTATCTATTTAGATGCCCTGCAGCTCAACAAAGGCAGCTGACCTAATCCCGTGGCATTTACGACAACGCCACCTAGGCCCGCAAGCGCGACAACCTCGCCGAGACTGTGCACCTTCTTGCGGATGAACTGCACACCTCTTGAGAGCAGCTCTTCCTTCAGCCATGGAAGGTAGACTTCTGGGTTGAGGGATACAGTGGTAAAGCTGACGCCGGCCTTCGCGCCCTCAGGTACCTCCACCGATTCAAGCACACGGAACTGCGGATGATGAGAAGCAAGTCGCGGAACAGATGGCTCTTGAAACTCACGTCTCGGACAAGGGTCTTGTACCAGAGCTGCTCAAGGTCGTCATTATCGCCGTAGAAAACGCGGCTGGGGAGCGGCTGTTCGCAGTATGATTGACGCCTGGTAGCCTCGTGGAATAAAGGTGTCATCATACCATGACCAGCCCCGTGGGGATCATGTCCCACAGCTTGTTGCTGATTGGATGGATCATCAGCGGGGCATGTGCAATCAATGACGAGGGGGCTCACAAGGTGTCTCTCTCGCGGCGTTGCTGCTTTTCGTCGAACCCCCGCATGGGTGACCAGTTTGCGCCCTTTACGACTCTTAATGATACTTCGCGCCGTACACCAAACGAAATGCACGAACAGCCCAAGGACTCGCGAACGCCTGCGATGCTAGATCTTCTGGCATATCGCGCGCGATAATCTTGATATTGTATGCATCCGGAGAGTCGCTGGACAGAACGTGCGCGATGGTGAGCCCGATGACCCCAGCACCCAGGATGACCACGTTTGTCACAGCAGACTTGTCGGCAGGTTCAGACATCGTGAAGTTGGGAACAAGACGAGGACTGTGTCGGAGGCCAAGCTCGCCCTGAAATTGACGATTTCGAGTGACTCGACATTGTTCGACATTGTCAAGGATGCGGGCGGCTCGGCTCGGGTGGCCCGCTGGCTAAATGCAGTATGCGCTGCGGTCCAGGTCTGAGTCGAATCCTTGCCTTGCCTCCATCGCACGGCTTTCATATCGGCTATGTGCCCTGATTCTGCAAGCTATTCCCCGCATGTTGAACTTCCGCAATGCGTTCGCGAAATACGTAAAACAGGGAACACTCATGCTGTGACAGGGCATTCACCACGGACTCGGAGCGGGACTCCTCGATTTGACCGCGAACATTTTGCCGTGCTCCGGACACTAGCAGACCTAATTCTCCTGATCAACGCTGTCAGATATCGGCGTGGCTGACTGTTCACCGGAAACTTAGGTTAGGTCCTCAACACCGTAGCAAAACAGCCGCCGGCAACTTTAGCATGTGTGAGCCTTGCTTGTGCCACTCGGACGTTTTGCTCTGTCGATCGCGTGTCTCTCAACAAGCCGTGGAACCTGGAGCGCAATTTTGACCATTATGAAGACCAGAAGCTCGTTCCGGCCCGTATCACGGATGATTAAAGGCCTTTGCATGCCCTTTGCGATTGTCCATGTCTACCCTCCGAAGCGGACCCGCTTGGGCGGCAGGCCACCGCGAGGTTTACTGCAACTTTGCATTATATAACGCGTCGACCTACCTGGTCTATGTCTCGACGCAAGCCGCTCCTTACGCTCTCGCACTCTCCGAGCTACTTAGTACCAATCCGGCATTGGTTATATCACTCATATCTGACAATGGCCCCCGAGATCAGGTTCAACTCCTACGGAGTCCCCTACCTCGTTGAATTCTCTCATCTCTCCTTCCGCTCGCGCTCATCTTCGCGCTGTGGTTCGTCAAAGTCGAGCTCCGAATCTTCCTCTTCCTCTCTGGTGGCTTCTGGTTCAAAGCCACCATCCTTCAAGCGCGAGCCGTCCGTGCGCACACACAACACTCTCGGGACGGCGTCTTCCGAGACACTCGCCAATCACGTGGAGGAGGACTACGACACCAATGGCCTCTACATCCAATTTCAATCCCCGTACTATCAGTCCCCCCATAAATTATCGCCGAACCGCATCTTGAGGCTCAAGCGCAGGATCGCTCGCGCGGTGGTCGCTGCGGGCATGGACTCCTCCCCCGCGACGGAGTGGGCCAATCCGGAGTATCGCACGGCACCGAACCGCTTCTCGCGATGGAGCGTCGCGAGCACGGATAGCGTTCAGCCGCCAATGCCTGGCTCGCTCTTCCGGGGGACGTACGGTCAGGTGATGGTGGCACTGCAGGCGGCCGGCTTGGAAACGACGCCCTGTAAGGAGTCAGGCCTAGACGAAGGTGTGTCCGTCCTGCTCTCTTTGCAGACCCCTTACCTACAACCCGTGCCAACAGCGACCTATCTCGGCGCCCTCTTTGTGGCCAAGCATACGGAGCACGGCACTCTGGAGTTCAATAAGTTAACACTCTGGGCTTAACCGGCTGAGCCTTGTGAGCCTTGCTCTACTTGACAATAGAAGCACTAACTGATCAAACATGGCAGATGTGCTGGTCACACCGGCGTCACCTATACTATTCTTCGCGATAACATTATTACTATTATGCGCTGCAGCCAAGAAGAGTCTCAGCTGGTGCTGTTAACGGCATGCCGGGACGACTTTCCCCCTTTTCGGTCGCCATGTCGGTGACTGCGGGACAAGTCATGCGCTCTGTATGAACTCTACCATGTGGAGATGTTGATCGTCGCACTACATGATATGATGACGCCAGATAGTCAATTCATGCACTTTTATCCACCGTAGCAGCGCGACGCCACACAAGTCGATCGATAGCCAGTATCCCCCGCACTCAGGCTGCGTACATTTACACCTGAAGATAGCGGATAACGGTCCTTTAAGTACAAAGGGCCTAGATGTTCTGACATCGCACAAGCGATATACGTATCAAGGAGCAGAAGGCCAGTAGCCGTCGAGTGTCGCGGCAACAAGGGTGAATAGGGAGATTAGATGCCGGATTCTGTGGAAGTCTGCTAACGCAACCGATCGTAGCGCGCTGCTGGATCGCGGTGACACGCCACGATCTTGTCGCTCGTATGCCTGGCTACTGAGCCCATCGCGGCGCAACATGTCCTCAGCAGGACGCAAAATGCGTTGTGCACTCGGCCGGGTGGCTTGGCCTCGAAGCGGGCGGGCCTCGCCCTTTCAGGCCCATACGCCGCAGACCCTTTATAGATTCTGTTCTGATGACGGGCGCGGCTGACGACCGGCTCTGCTGGGCACTTCAGGGCACTTCACGTACGGGGCGTCCCCCGTCGGACTCAAACATTACGCTTACCGGTAGCCTGAGCCCGATGAGATTGGAGAGGAGTTGCGCCAGGCTCCAGTAGCATGTGGTGAGGATGTATTGGCAATGCCCGGCGTACCAGATAGGGCGCACTTCGCAATGATGAGATGAAAGCTATTCGATGCACCTTGGCAGATAGCAATATGGAGAATTTCAATTGCGCCGAGAAGATTGTCAGCAATAAAGAAGATCAGAGCATGGATCGCAAGCGTGATCATCAACGTCGGCCGGGCATATTCGGACTTGCGTATATCGCGATCGGTTCCCTAGTTTGGTGCAGCAGGATACTGTCCGCATGTCGAAGGAAAGCAGCACCATATGTTCTCTGGGATAACTGAACCGTCTACAAGTTCGAGTTCGCATTCGACGATCGGTGCCAGTTGATCCAGCGACGAGACAATATAGGCCTGCCCTGCGCCAGCGCTGCCAGCGCCCCTGCCAGTATCGGCCGCCACGGCGCGTCAGGACCATCAGAACTGTTGCATCTGAGGCCCCGGTACTTTGCGCGCACCAGCACATGCGGTAGGGCGCGGCCCCACGAGAGCCTCGAACGCCGCAAGGAGACGACCGTTTTCGACAGCCTTCGCAGGGAAATTTAGAGCCACCAGAGGCGACTAGATCCAATTATGCTGCCGGTGTCGATGGCGACGTCCCTCTGTTACGCTTGGTAGATCTCAGGGTCGGGGAGGTCGGTGAGCTACATTGTCGGTACGTTTGAGGTCGACGTTGCGCCTTGCGAGATGGAGGTTGGACGCAGGCGACAACGACGAGGCACGACTTTCCTTTTCCAAAGTCGAGGGTCAGGCTGGATTAGGCAATGCGTACAGGCGCCCGAGATTTGGTGGCGTACGGTGGCAAATCTCAAAGCCGGCTCACCCGATCGGTCCACCGCGAAAACCATTCGTGTGGTGCATAATGTGGAAACTCCCCGCGGAGCCAGTCAGCTTGCGCGTGCACTCAACCGCTAGGTTGTATAAAACTCTCCAGCAACCATCGCGACGACCACTTTCTGTCGCGGCAGGCAGGCATGGCGGGCCCAAACCTTCACTTAGATCCCACCGTCGGCTGTCTTTTCATCGGTGTACTCTTCGCCATACTGTGCGTCTGATCTGGTCTTGCTACGCTACGCTGCGCTATGTCTGACAAGTGGAACACAGATTCTACAGCTGTACCTGCGCACAGACCCTCTTTTACTTTCGCACCTATCCTAATGATCGTCCATTCCTTAAACTCCTGGTACGTCTGCGAGATACCAATCTCCTTTGCGTCTTCTCAGTTTCCTCTGGATATAGGTGGCCTTCCTCAGGTTTGTATTCGCAGCGGGACGCCGATGGAATACTGGCTTATTTTGATATGACAGTGCACTTGATTTGGTGTCATTGATTCTCGACATTGAGGTGTGTCTGGAGTCGCTTTTCCCTTCAGGACGCTAAGGGTAGTCGTACAGTATCTCTGGGACACCGTCGTCACCAACCATTCCAACCCTGGCGCCCTCAATGCAGTCCCTACGTAAGCTGTCCTGTTCGCATTATCGTGACAGCGTATTAACTTTATTCCCCTCGCAGCGTCTGGATTGTAAGCATTGGACCTTCTTCGCCGCAGGTGTTAGCTGACCAGTTCTCATAAGGTCGAGTTCTTTGTCGCAGTGCGTATTCCCCACCATCTCGCGATTGAATCCGGACTCACCTGTTTCAGTCCTTGACATTCTTCTTGGTGCAATGGTACGTCTACGCCATTGTTATGAAGTGATTGTTTCTGATGTTTTCTGCAGCTACTTCATCAACAAGATTTGGGCTCGTAAGCATTCTTCACGTGGTCATTTGTGACGTTCTCACTCACGTCACCAAGTTCTTGCCGGTAAATGGTACCGTTATCATTTGACCGGAATCGTGACGGTCTTGGCCCTCGCATGTTTTGGTGCGTTCTGTTGCTTTTGACAATATCTTCTTCGCTAACGAGTGACGATCTGTAGCTGGCGGTGTCGGTCAGTATATGGTACACTTGGCTCGGCGTATTTGCTGAACTGTTTTCTTCCATATCCAGGCGTCTGCTACATCTCGTGAGTGTTCTTCTTGATTGACGATGAATTTCCGGCCTTAACGACAGTTCATAGATCGCTGAACCATGGCCTGATGTTCATTTTGACGAAGGCAGAGATCCCTGCGTGTCTGCAACAGGTCGCTGCCGTCATTACCGACATCTACATCACCCTATCGCTCTGCGTCGTATTGCGTGGATCGCAAAGCGGCTTTGAACGGTCAGGTATTTTCTCGGATACCACTGCCGCATGTACCTGACGCATTGTTTTAGCACGAAGACCCTTCTTGACAAACTGACAGTCTATGCGATCCACAGAGGTATCCTTACCGCGTGAGTACCGTATAAGGCAATGAGAAGCTGAGTGCTTACCATGTCGCCGTGTGTAGTACTGTCCAGCTGCTCCACTTTGCCACCGTGAGTATTCCGTCCTGTACCGTCATCCTTATCTCCGCTCACACAGCACCAGTATCTCGCCACATACCACAACTCATCGTTTATCTGGATGATCTTCCACATACCAAGTACCAAAAGTAAGCACCACGCAGCGTGTTCTCATACTGTCATGCTCACATGTGCACACGTAGTCTACGTCAACTCGCTGCTTGCTGTGTACGTACTTGCATACATAACGTGCCGTGCGATCGCTGACCACTCTATAGGCTAAACGTCCGTCACCACCTGCGTGACGCGAAGCCGAAAGCGCAGGTCGAGCGGACCGTCGATTTTGTGGACCTGGAGAACTTTAGCAGTCGGTTCGCTGCTCCGTCGAATCGGTACGTGTCTCCAAAATAGCATCGCCTCGCTGGTTGCAACTGCGTCTCTGATAGCCTCAGCAGATCGCGTGGGGAGGTCCTTGGGCCAGCGTCGCACGCGCGCATTATGCTCACCAAGGAGATCATTCGGGATGACGGTGAGGGCCATTAGGCTGTCTGGCTAGACCTTTTGTACGTCTTCCCCCTCGCTGTCCCTGTGCGCGAGTTGATATCCTTTCAGTAGACGTCTCCACTGCGCTGCGGTGCCTCGTCGACCGTTACCGCCTGCCGCGGCGGACGGTTCACCACGCCATAGGATACCACCGACAAAATAATGCTGGCGGCGCATGAGACGGCGGGCTGGGTGTTGTTCGGTTGGAGAGCGTGGCCAGCGTGGTGCAACATCATACCTAGCATCATGATACCTTTGCGGACCGGATTGTGTTTGATTTATGGTTAGCTTTGCATTAGCTTTCGGGTCTAGATGTAGGATGCAGTAATATTAGACGTCCTCTCGCTTCTTGTCATTATGGGTTCCTCCATTCAATTCAACGTGGACCCTTGGCGCAGCGGTAGCGCGTGAGATTCCAGCAATCCGTGTCACGTGATATCTAGTTTCCTCAAGGTCATCCGTTCAAATCGGGTAGGGTTCAGATTTTTTAATGTCTCTGATTTTGGAGAACGGAGGCAACAGAAGGTTTCGTCGCACGTTGACATGAATCTCAATAAGATACATGCTCCTCATCACGGTGAATAGAATTTCGTCACCCTCATATGTCGCCTGCCACTACGCCACCCTCCAGCTCACGAACAGGTATAGGGTGCGGTTCGGTGCGGAGGGGGCGCCGCTAATTCACGCGCCAACACTGCCGACTCACGCGCTAGCACTGCGCCAGCGTACTACACGGTGCACCAGCCGCCGAGTCCGACTCACGCGCCAGCACTGCGCCAGCGTACTACACCAGCCGCCGAGTCCGACTCACGCGCTAGCACTGCGCCAGCCACCATCTCACGCGCTAGCACTGCGCCAGCGTACTACGCGGTGCACCAGCCACCGAGTACAACTCACGCGCCAGCACTGCGCCAGCGTACTACACCAGCCGCCGAGTTCGACTCACGCGCCAGCACTGCGCCAGCGTACTACACCAGCCGCCGAGTTCGACTCACGCGCTAGCACTGCGCCAGCCGCCATCTCACGCGCTAGCACTGCGCCAGCGTACTACACCAGCCGCCGAGTCCGACTCACGCGCTAGCACTGCGCCAGCCGCCATGTGCCAGCACTGCGCCAGCATTCCCACTACGACCAGTAGTGGGTCGTGTGATGCCAATTGTCCTCCAAAAAGACTACAATGATATCGCGTCAACCTGTCACGTGCCCGTCTCACGGTTTGTTTTGAAACTCCCACGGTAAGATCTTGATAGTGTGTGCTCCTGAGCTCCGTACTCTCGTTCTTTCGCGTGCCTTCCTTTTTTTTCGTATCCTGCTGATGGAACTGCACTGCACGCTCTATTTTGCGCTACAACTACTCCGTGTATGCCCTCTGCTGCTCTGCAGTTGCGTGAAGAAACACGCTATCGTCCCTCGTCGTCGTTGGCTCGGACGGTTCCCTTCAGGCCCGGATACTAAGCTCTGTAGTCGATCGAATATCTCTTCAGCCGTTGCGTCGCTTGCTAGCAATTCACGACGTTCCCTTTGAGCCGTCTGACAACTGGAGCAAACTTAGAAGGCGCCTGAGACGTTACATCACCCACGTCCTAAAAGGGAAAGACTCTCGGTCTTGGGCAGAACGCAGAGCATCAGGTCGTGTACTGGCCGGAGACAGAATGCGAAGTCAATGGGATGATTTGCGTGCTCGTTGGCCCCAGCTCGTCCCGGATAGGCTTAAGCGTCGTTTAGTCAGCATGTTCAGGCGTGCAACGTCTTGTCTGCACTGTCGCCTCCGTTTAGTGTTTCTGCTGCTCTCTTGTACAATATGTATTTATCTATGATAAAACGCGTGGGTCGCAGACGTCGTAGTGGGCTCTGCCGCGCTCGCGCGGCGTTGAAGTAATACTACACACCAGCCACCGAGTACGACTCACGTGCTAGCACTGCGCCCGTCATATCAACTCACGCGCCAGCGTACACCAGCCGCCATCTCATGCGCCAGTGTACTGCACGGTGCACCAGCCACCGAGTACGACTCACGTGCTAGCACTGCGCCAGCCTCCAGCTCACGCTAGGGCTCCGCAAGATTATTAGTACATTTTATTATAATCAATATTATAATAGCCATTACGATTACTTACGGTGTCCCGCCATAATATTATCCTCCG